>JAQGAK010001755.1:0-27192 GCA_034696945.1 Lipothrix lubbocki | reverse complement strand
TATTGTTAAAAATATTGTAAACGTATACTGAGTCGTTCTGGCTACTTCCGTTTGGAAGCAGTGTCAATAAATTGTCTTTCTCTCTATTACCTTGTTAACTACACTTTGACTTTTGAGGTGTCTAGAATATGTGACACTGTTATACTGAATACATACACGCAGAAAGTACAAAGTTGGGTACCTATTTACATCAGATGGTTTCAAAAACTTAACTAAACTTAAATGCCTGACAATTTAATAGGTGCAAGAAGACCATTCGGAAAGCAATGAGGTAGGTTATTTCTGTAGTAGAAAATACGGTGAGAAAGGTGAGAAAGTGAGTATTTGATTAACATTCAAGTTAGTTTTAGAATATGCAACAATGTACTAAAAATGTTATATAGTTTAAATAATTACAATGTAAAGAAGGGCAGAAACTGTCGTTTCGGCCTCGACATCCGAAAATCATCCGCTTATGATGAAAGCTTCTGGTGTTCGTTTGACATTATTAATATTCAGCAGACACTTAAATTGGAGTTTCTTCTGTTTTTGCGATGTACAATCTAGTCTTATTTTAGAGATTTTGTTTCCTAACAGTTAATGCATAGAGTACGTACAAGCAAGCACGTGTATGAATCACAATATTATATTGCTTTCTACATTGTGCACTTCAGCTTGTCAATGTCATTCATGTGAGGTGAGCCTATATAGTCTAGTGTATATACTTATAGATATGCCTGAACTCTTATACATAATTCTGGATTTCCCAGTTGGGACAACAGAAATACCTGCATAAGTTGGTTGAAAGTTGGTATGGATGATAATAATCATATAACAGTTGAATGTAAATCTTTGAAAGAAGCTTTGAATAGAAATCAAGAATTTATCTTGGATGAAGTGTGTATCACTCTACTACCGAGTTAATGATAAATGTGGCAGTCATTAGGTTAATAAGATTTGTGATAACTTGTAAACAGATAAAGTTTAACCGTGTTAAATGTATCAAGCGTTCACATATCCAAAATAAGCTCCAGCAAATTACATTGAAATCTTAAATTACAATCATCTTAAAATGACATTAGCATTATTATTTGGAATCAACATACTTAACTAACTTCTGTACAAATAAGAATCGTTCGTGGTATGAATATGAAATGAGTAATTGACAGCGCTTAAAATAGTTTCAAAAAACCTGATAATTTATAGCTTTTCACACAGTTTTTACCATTCCAATTTGACCTGCTGGAGTTTACATTTGTTTGAGATAAATCCAGTTTGCAGTGGAAATAAGTCAGTTTCATTTGATCAAAGGTTACTGCAAACGTATAATTTAGAATATAAATAGATACACATACATCTTAATATATTTATTTAGTGCCTGAAGTTATGTCATGTTAGCTTAAAAGACCAACCCAATTGACTTTGACTTGCAAAGTATTGTGCATGAGTGTCGGATTAATTGTTCCCATAACCAACATCAATACATTGCATATTACATTTTAAATATTACATGTGATGCAGTTGAGCAATTGAACCTTTAATCCGATGTTTATGCTTTGGATTAGCAAGTATAGTAGCAAGAGTGAGAATAGGCCTTTTCAGATTTATTTGAATAGATCATATACACTTTAACCTTGCTATATCTATAGACTTGAATTATTTTACCTGCTAAAATGACTATGCAAATGAATTAACGACGTGCAACGACAATCTTGAAATCGGATGCTTTAAGTACGAGCCCGAGCTATTATTCTTTATGTTGCTCCTACATTTGCATCTCAACACGGGACTGTTTTGACAAACATTGATAAACCTAATCCAATGTATACATGCAGAAGTGGAATAAAAATCTGTTTGGGAAATCATATCGCATGTTTGCTAATGGTTAAGGAAGAAGTAAACAGGTAACTGTATACAAACTACCAACTTAAGATCCTAAATTCATCCAGCACAGACCAGATAATTTCCTAGTGACGCTGATTGAGGATATCTGTATCATGTATATAGCAATATTAGCAATGAAAGTACATATTCTGCGAATTCCCATCTGGAATAATAAATGGCACGGGAAAACAAGGCAAGAGTAATTAGCCAAAAGGTAATAGTGAAGTATGACGATTTTAGTTCAGCGATAGGCACTGATTTCAGCTGTCTATTATGTGCATAATACATGATTTTACTTCTGTGACTGTTCATCTTTGTAATGATATTAGTTCAGTGACTAGGGGCATATGTCATGATTTCAGTATAGTGACTTTAGCAGGCAATTTGACTTAAATATAATGATTCTTAGAGTAGCGACGTCAGTTTATAATAATGATATTAGTCTGTAGCATCCTTAGTGGTACTGTCCTTTTCATACAGCAATTTGAGTGTTGATACAACGATTTTACTTTATAACGTTTATAGCTGTATGACGTGCGAAGTAGTTGTAACCATCTGACAGTTTCTAGCAATCTCTAGTTTTTGGTACTATTCCATCCCACTTTGTGTTATGGTAAACATTAAAAGTTTTGTTCCAGTTAAGTAAACTCCAGAATACCTATTTGCATACATTGTTTCTTTGGATCTTTCATTTACAAGAAACATTCCACACTGTCCGAGGAGGTTCAAGTAATCTCATGTGAGTCTCAGAGGACGTAAAGTGACGTGAATTTATTAAAAGAATTTTTAACATCCCAACTTATCCCAGGCTGTTGTATAAGGATGTAAATCCGTGCAGATAAGTAGGCGAAGAGCTCAGGAGACGTTCCCACATATTACAGACTTGTTATATTAGCGTTGAATCTGTTGTTATTAGTGGAGACTTATACATATCAGACCGCTGGACAAAAACTCTTGTCCAATTCATAGATACACCTTGACAGTGGCTGCAACAGTGATTTATTCGTCGTCTGCTATTTGACTGTAATCCTGTGGTGTATTTTTACATAATATTTACTTAGTGCTATAATACCCTCTGAAGAAATTAAAAGTAAAGTATACAAAACACAGACGTGCGCTGCAACTAAAAAACTGTTTTAAATTACACGCATAAGCCACGCTGCTAATCTTTATTTTTTGCAGCTCCAAGACAGCGGCTTGTGACTTTGCACACACAAACACAAAGTCACTCCGCGTACGCAATAATATTTGTCCATTGTAAGTATTATTATAATATTTTGAATCGAAGAACCTAGACGGATACATACAGCGTATATATGTAATTAATGTGCGTCGTGAGTTAAGTTTTTATCAAGACGATACTACACACTACACACACACAGGTCTTATAATATTGACTGTGTGCAAACAAGATACTTAAACAAGATATATGTTAGTGATAAACGGTGCATTTGGTTGAAGTTACTTCCTATATATAAACTTTCATCGCTTTTGGGATTAATTTTGTTGCGACATTATTCAGCATTGGCAGTTTCCACAGCTTCACACTGTCAAACTGGAAGTCTTTTCATTCACCTTCTGAAATCCCAATAATTCTTTAGAAACAACCCTTATTTAGTAAGACCGATATATTGGTCAAGTATACATTCCAGAACTAGTAATTGAACTAAGCAACTATTTAAAATACTGACTGGGAAATCCGGAATCCAATATGGTACCCACTACAATACAACCAGCCAAAATCCCAAGACGGAGCAATGACGACTACGATTATTATGTGAACGTTGTGCTCTTCGGGGCTACCATAACTTGCTACGTAGTCCTTCTCTTTCTGTTCGGCTACTTTGTATGGAAAGTGGTGCGTTCTGCAATTCGCCACCTACGCACCATCTGCATGACACCTGGACTGGATGATTCTACTGTGCCGTACAAAGGTATAGAAAGCTCTCATTTTATTATTGTTGTCAGCTGCACTGTAGGCAATTGCATTATCATTAGGGATCTTTAAAAATGTAATAATGGCTGTAAGGTTTCTCACTTCATTGCATTCCGGGGAGCAATTTGACTGAAATTCCTCAACATAAAACTGCTTGTAGCAATGAGAAATCATATGTAAAAGCTGGTGAAATGTTGGTAGAATATGTGCAAGAAAGGGCTGAATTTTTCAATTGTCAATGATACTCTTTCATAAAAAATAATTTATGAATTTCATACGTGAAATAATTCCGAGACCTCGGAATTATACACTGTTAATATACCTGTATATTTATTTTTGCGCAATTTGAGAATTTCATCACAACCTAATTACAATTCCGTGAAGTACACACGTCAAGCTTGAAATTATAAATTGTTATTCGGAGGTATGGGGTTATATTCATTTCAAGATTTCAAATGGGAAAATCCTTGTGTTGTATATGTATATTAAAGTTGCCCACGCTTAAAAATTGTTTTATCTGTTTGTTATTCCTTGGCCGAGTCAAAGCTCCAAAGATTGGCAGCCATGCAAAGATGCAATTAAGCTCAAGAGATCTCGGCCAAATCACGCGCAATGATATGATGCCATTAGAGATTTTATACCTAAGTTGTTTGTCCAAGTTCGGAATAATTAATGTTGGATTAGTTATAAATATTGTGAACATTACGCAGTACTGATGAGTGATAGATGTTATTGAGAGCAGTATCTCAGGTCCATTTACACTTGGTGATATTTAATGTCACCGATGTGGTTGTCATAAGAGAATTCTGTATGTCAGCTCATCCCAATCGCATAATGACAAGTACATGTAGAATAATTAGCTGCATCATTAATGATGAATGGATAAGCCCAAATTATATTGTGAATATGTATGTATGTGACGTAATTTAAATTTGCAGGCATGAAATCCGAAGAACTGTCCAACATTGCAATCATCCCAGTCGCCATGGAAAAAGGGATTTGCGTCCACCATGCCCATGAACATGAACCCGTACGGAACCCATTCTGGGGCCCTTTACATGCCCGAGCTGAAGCCGCTGCAGTGGCTTGAAATGATTAAGTGAAAATGGAACAAGATATCTTAAGCATGTAAGAACATGATATTGATTTGCATTAAATGTTCGAATTTGCTTATGAATTAATATTGTCAAAATTGCCAAATTAATTAACACCGTCTGCAAATGTTAGTGTGCTTACATATAAAGTATGCATGAGCGTGTAGTTCCACCAGAATCCTGAACGTGGTTCAGGAATCTTTTATTCAATTCATTATGAGAATGGTTGATTCTTTGTCTTTTATGATTTTATTTGTATGTCCTTTGTTCTACAGATCCATCACAAGTCTATAAGATAAGCATTTCGAAGATTGGACCTGGCGAGCCACTGAAAATTGTTACCTCATTGCAATGCGATGATCAACCAAGTTGTGTCGATACCAAATTACTGACTTTTGTTTCACGTGTAAATACCTTACATAGATACATAGAATATATTATATATAACGATGCACCTCACCTTCCGTATTTTAATGTATATATTGTATTGTTCAAGTTAAGTAGTCCAACTTGGAGCATGATTTCATGGAAGTGCACTATAAAGTTTTAATTCAAGTTATAATTAAATAGTTTATTATTTTTCTTCTCATACTGTAAGGATCTGCAATCTGTAGGTCCGTCATAATATAAGGACGCTATATATATAGAAAGGTTACTTTTACCAATATAATTTCTTACTCTGCTATGTAGAATTACATGTTAATGTGCATTTATTTCTGGGTGCAGTATAATAAAATCTTTGACTTTTAGTACTTCTATCTTGACATGCTCTGATTTCTTGAATTGAAGCGTATACTATTTTTGTTTGAGAAACCTGAAACTTATTATCAATACCTTGAATTTCAGAAGAAGCATGAGTAAAACAAATAGATAAATCTATTTATAGTTGAATACGGACTGATTTCTTCGAAGTTTTTCCTTTGTGCAGTAATACCGAACCTTCTGCGTTTCGAAGGTATCGTAACAACATTATTGTCATGTAATTACCTATATGTGGCATTGTGAAATGGTTTGACATGCTATAGCATCTTCAAATTATGACTTACATCCACTAAACAAAGTGAAATCGTCATTGGGAACGTAACTTTATTCATGAACGTATCTTCCACACGTATAAGCTAACCCTCAGAAGATTTTATTTATCTTGTTGGAACTCTGATGAATTAAAATAAACAACTGGAAGCTTCTTTTTGTCAAGACATTGTACTCTAAACAATATAGCTCAAGGTACAGTAAGCTAGATAAGTCTATACCCTGTATGGTCCATGTTTATAATTTGGGAAGGTTGAAATAATAAGTGCTGCTAGATATCGTGTGATTTTATATGGTCCGAAAATGCGTTGTTTTTATGTATTACTTGTTTGTTTACCATTTCTATTGTTGATTTCGAAAGTTGCTACGTACTTGGCACCGGACGGACATTCCTGTGACAACATTCACGGACGTAATCCACCAGTAGACGAAAATTATCCCGTGGGTGTTTCATCTGACGACAGAGAGTCAGGGCCCGATGTGTAAGTAATAATGTAAATATTAGTATGGTAAAGTTCCGTTTACGTAATAATTATGCGATTATGACATAAGATTAAGGGTCTGGCCTGTAATTCTATTTATTAAATCAATAGTAATTATTTATCTCCGCTATTAATTTTTTGATTTTGTGTCAACTTGCTCCTAGAATTAAAGTTGCCTTAAAAACCAAACGGAACGAAGGAGCATTTGGCAGTGTTGGTCTCTACATGTTGGCGATTTTGAGTGGCCTGGCATTACTTGGTTGTTGTGTCCTGGCTTTCTACATAATTTTCGTCTCGGCCATTTTAGTTCAGAGTAGACTTCAAGTTTCAAGTCCATAGCGAAGAATATTAATTGATATACCCACATGATAGTAAAGCACGTAAGACTTACATATACTTGCAATCTTGGAAGCAGCAAAGTTACCATTGTACCCACAAATGTTTTCTATTTATTTTTGTGAAGTAGTAAGAAGTTCCAAGAAGTGTGTGTTAATTTATAAACGAATCTATCTACGCCCATTAGTAGTACATTAAACACAATATTAACACGAATGTATTTATTTCTAAGTTACAACACATGTCAATTTAAAAAATACTTGTGCAAGGTAAATGTCTGTAATTCGTTTATTAAGTTCATATAAGTATCGTTAACTTGTAAAAGTTCATTTTTCTACATTTGCAAGAAAATTCCACAGCATTGACGTGAATATATGTGTGGAAGTGTTAAGTAGCCAATACCGCCATCTACTAGCATTTACTAACAGCTAAACACAACACTTGTGAACTAAACAGAAAATGGGACGCCTTCTCGTCACTGCATCGAAAACACGTTGTTTTGTTTTACTTTGTTTCGTTGGCTTCGCTGCGGCAGCCCCGAAAGAATGGATCATTGAAGCCGTCACTCCTCCTCACCACAGTACAGATCCCGCAGATATTGTGAATTCAAATGAAGATTTTAGGTATTTATTATTACCGCTAATTTTCTTTTTAATTCGTACTACTGTCGGCATTTACATCTTTGTACACAAAGAGGCCTCCGGTTATGACAAGCAGACATGGCAGCAAATATAATTTTGTCGATTTTTATTAACAGAAACCGCCATGAAAACACGACGGATGTCACTTCCTCAAGAGAGGAGTTTGACAAGTGTCAAGGTTATGTAGTTGGAACAGTGGTGACATTTTTTATCGTCCAAATAATTCTGGTGGCTTGTTTGCTTTATGTCTGTGTGTGCTACTTTCCCAAATGTGACTTCGAGATTCACTGCTGTCAAGGATTCCTTGTTTGCAAGCATACTTCGTAAATATAAATTTACTTTAATTTATTTAAAATAATTTGTAATAATATTGTTCAAACAATGTATATACACGAAATATGTAACTATGTTAAATGTTTAGAGAAATTATTGAAGATGATTTATAAACTAAACATATTGTTATTTTATGATATTTATTTTAGAAATGAGTTGTATGGTGGGTTTTGTTCACATCTGATTTATTATAATATATTATAAAAATTGTTATTTTGTATAAATACAATAACACAATATTATATATTATATTATTTTATAGTCACAATAAGATTCAAAAGAGTAGAAAATAACTTTTACTGTATGGGCTCTTTTCAAATTAAAATATTAAAGAATGCATTAAGATCTCTTCATTCTTTCATCGACAATAAATCCCACTAATTTAGTGATCGCATGTACCGCAATACAATTTACAGTATTTTATATCGATCCGGAAACTAAAACTGTAATAGTTACAAAAGAGTACTAAACTGTTGCAAGCGGTTAATTTTTTAATAAAGACAAATAATCTCACGAAATCATGATCCGGCGTTCTTGCAATAGTAAACTAATAATGTTATGTTAACAATCAGAAACTAATAGGTACACCCAAATTTTTACACGCCAATGCATTCCAACAGAGTAAGCCGAACGCTATACTTTGCTTATATAAATATATACCTACACTGTAATCATGTTTATTAATTGGAATACATTTGTCAATCTACTCGAGTCTTCAAGTAATACGTATGTACATGTACGTGTAACATGGCCCGTACTTTAGGAGGACCCTCTCTCCGGGAGCCTAGCGGCATCTCTTGTAGAAGCTAATCTGAGATTGGTAAGATTCTTGAACTTTTAATTTTTTTAAGTTTTTTAATTGTTTGTTTATAACAATGAATAATGTTGTCTTAACTGCATTAGCTTAACTCTCTCTCTCTCTCTCTTAATATTGCAGGTAGATGATTCGGATTCTTCCAATTCGAACTTCTATTTTGCTGGAGAAAATCTCAATCAGAAGCAGGAATCAATCTACTCATCAATACGCAGGAGAACATTTTGGACATTGATCATGAAAATATTTTGATGATTACAAATAATTTAACTGGAATTGACCAAAAGAAAGGTAAATCCTTGAAAGTGCAAACTGTTTGCATAGACGTCCTTAAAAACGGGAAGCCGGTTTATGTCTTGGGCATCCAGATACCTTCGAGCATTAAATTATTTAGCAAGTGAGTATGAAAGTTCAAGCAAATACAACCAGGTCGAAATTCTTTTTAATGATCTTATGATAGTATTTATGCATTGTATTCATTTAATAAGTAGTCAAATAATTTTCGATGAAAATGTAATAAGTATAAAATAAGTTGTACGTTGTATGTGCATCCGCACTTGAATTAAGGTAATTTTTCTTCCATCATGAAAGGTTTTATTGTATGTACGTACATTAAGAATTAACAATTTGAGACTTTCAACTCTTTTATTTTTTCAACTTAGGACACTGTTACAATGTCTCCTATGACTGCAATAGCTTCAACTTCAATAAGTCCATCCTAGATTTAAGAAAAGTGAAACATTATTAGCAAAAATTTAATCTGTTTGCTTATTAGAAACTAAGATTATAGGTAAGATCACGATCTGTGTTCGACTTTTCAAATATGAACGACCCGTTACAAATTATTGAGTATAAATAATTAAATACTAAATTATTTGTGAATTGATGAAGATATCTGTAATTTATATGAAGTGTGTATATGATGACAATTATTTAAAATTATTTAACTAATTTTCACTAACTAATTTTCATTGGAACCCAGTCAATCAAGCAAAACTTACCAGTGGCAATCTAGCAACTTGATAGGCACATCGAGCCGGAAAATTCTCAGTGAAAACTGGAACAACAGTATTTAATAGCCTTTACATACATTAGATATATTTCGACATATAGTTAATTTTCTTAAAAACTCAATTAGTATTTACTTACACTCCCTGCAGACTTTATTGATGATGTCAAAGTTATTCAAGTCAGAAATGAGCAGTGTGACCTTCACAACTTTTCCAATAAGTACATATAAAAATAACAAAATAAATTCAAAATTAAAACGGTATCTGCAGTTCCTGGGCATATAAACAGAGAAGTGACTGTTGATTACCATTATTAAAGGTGGCGCCAGCAGCTGCCAAAATGTACCCCAAGTTTTGCAAAGCTTGCCTAGTCTGGTTTTCAATGCCATCTTGCAGCTGTAATTGTGCGTTCGCTCCTAGCTGCCCCGAGACGTATAAAATGTTGTTCACCAGTACAGCTTGACTGTAAGTATAAAAGTTAATTTTATATTTAAATATAAAATTAAATTATAAATCTAAATATTAAGGAATTGAATTCGCATACTTGTACGGATTAAAAGGCGTGTAGACTTGGTTCGGTGAAATAATTTTACGGACGACACTGACCATGTTGTTAATCTCGCAGGGTTAATACACAATCCTTGTGGCTGTAGTATTCTTGGAAATACCAAATATGTGAAACAAATAAAAATCGACACCCTCTGTAACTGTATAACGTAGCTACTACAAAATACATTCTGAGCGAAATTTTCAAAGCACCGCATTTTATAGTCGCGACGAAACTACATAATGAGTTTTCCCAAGTTAAATGTAAACTTGTTTGGAGTATTAGCATCACGTTCCATAAAAATTAATTACAGGATTTTGTAGATTGATATATTGTGAATATTTTTAATTAGTGATTGAGATCTACATCGATTTAATTTCTTTTGGCATTCAGGGAAATAATTATTACCTTACAAAAATTGACATGACGTTTGACAGCTGAACATGAGAGTTACTGCAAATTGTTATATTGTTGCATATGGCGCCTTTCGGCTTGTTTAATTGGGAAATTACAACCTAATATTATTTAGTACTTTTACATGGTTTTAACCTTATTAATATGTGTTCTCCGTGCTTTAATTATTTTTCCAAGATCACCAGATTACTTTTTATTCCATTTAGTTAATTTTTTATTTAAAATTGTTATATTTTGCACCGTGTCTCGAACTTTGTGGGTTGGGTACTCTTTAAATAATACAGCAAATTGTTTTGAGGCCAATTCCTGTGGTTATGAATTATAGTAAAAAAAGGTGCAAGTATAAATTGTGAGAAATCTAATAATATGCAAATTGTGAACGCGAAAAATTTATTGTGATGTGGATGATTATGATGCGATTAAAATCCACATGATACTTAATTATTGGAAATAATTTTAGCTATAGTTTTACAGTAAATTCAAACGCGATTGAGTCCTTGTAAGTTTTTAGTAATTCAACGATGTTAGCATAACAGCCTTTTTATTTTCACTTCAACTGAAAATTTACAGTTTTGATTCCGTAATGTCACCTACAACAGCAACAGCCTCAATTTCGACTAGAGCATTCTGAAAGAACCAAACAAAAGAAGTAGACATAATGAAAAATGTTAACATGAACCTCTTGTGTAATTAACGATCAACCACGAACATGATTCATGATCAGCTAAATGAGGGTAAATTGGTGCAAATGATTTTACCTTTGGCAACTTAGCAACTTGATAAGCAGCACGAGCTGGTAAGTTCTGAGTGAAAACTGTAAACAAAATTACAATTATACTTATAAACAGAATTACAAACAAGTATTTAACTTAATTCTATAAGTATATTTAAGGGTCGGAAAGACATTTTGTAGTATGCACTCACATTCAGTGTAGACCTTGTTCATTACATCAAAGTTCTTGATGTCATCCAGGAGAACGGTAACCTTGACAACTGCGAGATAAAATAGAAACCACATTTAAGTATCATCCTCTAAAGAAATTGCATAAAATGAATGTAACGCTACATAGACCAGAATCTTTACCATGATTGTAAGTAGAGCCGGCTGCCGTGAGAATGTGCCCAATGTTTCGCAAAGCCTGGCGAGTTTGGTTTTCAATTCCTTCCAGAACTTCCTGCTGAAGGTTCATCCCGATCTGACCAGAAATGTACAAAGTGTTGTTGGCGATGACACCTTGGCTGTGAAGAATTTTTTATAATATTCATAATATTTCAAATATACTTAATACATATAAATAAATTAAATTTTATTTAAAGTTACCTCGAAATAGTTTACCTAAATACAGATAGATATACACTTATTTGTTATGGAAAATAACAATTACCTGTAAGGAGCCAAAGGAGCCACAACTTGGGGAGATTGAACAATTTTACGCACAACGCCGGCCATGTCGTCTTCTATATGTCACACGAATTTACAACTTTGAGACAGAAATAGCAGGAGCTCTGATAGATGAAAACTGAGAGAGATTGTAAAAAAGTTGTCTCCCTTTATTCAATATGAATGGATAAAGGTTGGGCTATTAAACACATAAGCATATTAATGATATTAATTCAAGCAACACTGCTTGCTATCTTCAAATTTTCATACGAGTGTGTATATTCATTTGTACGTTCCATCCATACATGTTAGAATTGTATAGGTATACATACCTAATCAGTACTTGCATCTACAGTCTACAGCACACCATTCGCTTTTATATATGAGGCTCATTGAAGTATCGTATTTTACTCACTCGGTGAGCGACTGAGTGAGACTGGAACTGTGACGAGGGATAAAACAGTCAAGGTCAAATCAGCTACTGACTCTCCTCTGCTAATCTCTTGTGAATATTTTAATAAGTTACAGCATGATGACCCTGCAGAGTTGTATGGCGCGTACATAACAACAAGTCTTATACAACATCATCTCTCTCGCTGGAAAATCAACACTCTGTTCAAACTGGCATAAATGTTTATAGAATCCAAATGTAACGGGTCTAAACACATTATACATATAAGTGCTTTTAGGTACACCTTGTAAAAACGTTATTAAAAATAGATGCATTTTAAATTATAACTGACTTAGACGACAACAGCGGTTTCAAGCCGTCCAGGAAAGTCCAAGCCTGACCAAATGAAGGTTTGTACAGTAGCTTGGACAAAGATTTTCTAGACCGTTGTATTAGTTGTAGCCTCGTTCGAGCTGGAGTGTGACATTAACATTTAATATAAATACTTCATCTCTTTTTAAAACACTATAAAACGTTATGTTACATGTTTTAGTGTGAATTTGGTTGAACTCTATAAGTTAACCTTCAAGCTGACACTTGGTAAACTTCTTAAACAAAATTGATCGAACATTTGTGTGGATTTTGTCATATTTTAAATTTGTCTCTTCTAAAGATAAATATGCTATCCAGCTATATCGATGCAGATTAAAATACTGTATAATCTGTAATTAATGCGTGCAATACATAAAAAAGTTTAAACAGTCACAACCTTTGGATTAAAATAAACGTGGTACATATTAAGATTTATTAAGTCGTTGGATAATACTGATTAAGCAACATTCAGTCTATAATTATTGGTACATACACATTTACATAAATGACTATTCTGTTAAACACTTGAAATTAAAGGAATTTCGGGTCGGGAAGTACATAAATTTTTACACTCTTGAAAATTAATATTAGTTTTTATAAAAAATACTTTTGAAGTTATTCGCGGATCAGATCAAGGTGTGAAATACAGATATGTACATATGGACGCATGTACAGTGGTACAGCATGCATAAACAAACTGGAGCTATTAAACCGAAACAAGAATTTGAAAGTTCTTTCGCAATATCAGCACCCTCCCTTCCCACAGCACGGAGCAGGTTCTTCGACTTGAATGAACACATCCTACTAAAGTACAACCGGCATAGGAACATCTTCCAATGTAAAGCGTTTCATGAAATAAATCTGAAAATCCGCCTTTCACAGCGTTCCAAGGAAGCTGAGCTGATATGAAGTCATAATCCACCCATTTGACACTTCCTGGTGGTGCGGCTAATATCTGAAATCAATAAATATTATGTAGATTAATGCATTTATGATGTATGAAAATAATGAAAAATTGGCGGAATTCAATATGACAATATTTACATACTTGTGAAAACGAAATTTGGCGTACTAAAAAAAATTCTGTAAATTTGTACCTCATATTTAAATGTTTTGAACTCTCCATCCGGACCAGAAATGTAAGCCATTCTCTCGGGTACCGCGAATTTTCCTGGGATTAGGCTCCTTCCATAGTAAGCTCTGGCTATAAATATTTTATTGCCTTTAAAAATTCCGGCTTCAACCGAATTCACAGGGAAGCTATCTTTTATAGCTGGGATCCACGTGTATACTTGATCTTTCCTGTGAGATTTTTGTCAACATTAAAGACTTGGTATAAAAAATTCATTTAAAATTTGCTATTAGAATGTAAATAAAGTATCAAAAAATTTGAAAAACATTATTATCAAAGATGCACTTCGTTATAATAAAATATTTGCAGTTATGAAAATTCTGCTTACCTTCGTTTCATTTTCGTTTGATCGAGATATCTGTGGTTCAATGACGTTAACAATATGCACTTACTATTTTAACATCGCACTTTACATTAGAGAAAATAGCTATATAGTACGAAATTAAGTTGATTCACAGTTTACACTGACAGCGTCAAAATTAACAGCAAAATTGAACTCCATCAAATTGGCTCCAACAACATGCACGAAAATTTTCAACTGATAGCGACCCATAGCAAAAATATGTTGTCGGTTAATATTAAGGGGTGCCAGTCCGTCCGTTTTGCATGCTTTAAAAATATACATGTTCCTGAAACTCACATTGCGCAATGTGTGCATGGGCAAAAAAGTGTCTCGCCCTTGAGACGGCAATTTGGTATTGGCATCTGTATACCTACTTATACTTATGTACTTACATGTGTTAAGTACTATGGGAAGCATTTTTGCAAATGCGTGTTCACCTAAAAGCCTTGTTTCACCACGAATAAAGGAAATAATTATCGCTTTTTAAACATATTAACATCATTACATTTACAAGGGAATGTACACAGGTACAAGGATTAGATATATGTACATAGTCAGACATTGTAAAATTGTAATATAGTGACTATATAGACAGTTTTATATGACGTTTTATTAAGCTGCCTATCTACATAAATAATTTATTGACTGCTAAAGATGGCAGTTCAATATTTTATTTTATAGTATAGGTAAGTAATTTATTAAATAAAAATAAATAAATACATACCTATGTCAATTATGTTCATTATATTTACTTTTAAAAAGCAATAAATACAATAAAGAATAGTAGATTTGTCAAGTTTGATAAATAGTAGATATGCAATAAGATGCAATGCATGCGAAGCTGGAGAGCGCAGAGGAGAAGGATGAGAAGGGTTGGCATAGCGGTTCTATCCCTGCTGAAGGAGTGAGGAAGATGCGGTAGGCGTAGGCAGGGTGAAACGGTGGTGAAGATGTTCATCCTTGTACAAGAGATATACTTATATTGCATGAGCAACCTGTTGAGTATAGGAGGTTCATGGCTGTAAATTGCTATGCCCGTACGGGACAAACAGATGCTGCATCCTCCCACGAACGGGAATGGGAACGACTGGAGAGATACAAAAGCACCGACTCCTTGGAAATGGGAACACAGTGGAGGACGGAGTAGCGAGCGGAACCAACCGGTGGACCCATTTTGGGTCCACAGTCCCATATCTACGTTCTCGCTGCAAGGAGATTGTACTCAACAAAAATCTGCTCTTTCTCACATCTCCCCAAGTTCTACGCGGCAAGATCCTCTTCTGCCTCTGTACAGTATCCTGATACAGTTCCTGCCAGCTAGCATATGATGAGCATTGGAAAGTTTTTCCGCGATGGTGTATAGCTAGCTTGTGATACAATTTCCTGCATCCTGTCATTGATCTTCTTCGCGTTGTAGTCTGCAGTGAGCAGTACTAAAGTCTGTGTATAGCATCCATCCTGTGTGTAGTATACAATCAAGTGCAGAATGCGGAAATATTTTTGAATTTTTATTTAATAGCTACTTGCTGCAGGAAATGGTGCACTAAACCAGTATAGCTGACATAAGAGAAATTTATTTATTTATTATAATGTTTATTCAGGTCGATGCTTGGCCACAGAATATTACAACTTACAACCTTTTACATTTCAATTTGCTTATACATTATATTTATATTCATTCACTCATGTGTACACGAATCCTGTAATTATTTTAGATTGGGCTCCGATGTGGACAAGTTGAATAACTTTCCCACATTAATGTGTAATTTTTACAAACTACTTACAAGTTACTCTTACAAAAAAAAGTTGTAAATTCTGTGGCTAAATAAATATTAAGCATAATAGTAGAGTAATACACAGTAAATATAGGTAAGTACGTTAACAAAAATAAAGTAATGTATATAGTTGGAAAATATTTGTGAATAGCTTCCATGGCTAGATTTTCTATGGATTAAATAACGGACGTGTCATACTTATTTGACATGTTACGTTAACCATACAGACGATAAGGTATGAAATTACGGAATCCCCCGTACCAGAATGGCAGTTGATTTTGTGGAAATTTTCGGAGTAAAACTGGTAACCACTTGGCCTTATTCGTCCCCATGACCTCCACCCGCTCCATCTCCCGTCCAAGTATAGGTCTTAACATGTTAATAAGTCTTTCGGCCACGAAATTAACTGCAAGAAAGGTTCATTTTGACACTTGAATATAACTTGACACACTATAATACATAGATATTTAGAAGGTGTTGCAAATATTTATTACTGCCAAAACCTACCATTTATGCAGTAGCCATTAGAGAGAAGTTGAATCGCCTCCCGCAATTCTCGAGCTCGCTTCAATATGTAAGACATGGCTAAAATCAGAAGTCAATGCTTTTCAAACAATAATAATATTTGTGCACTGCTGCATATAAACAATTTTTATCAAACTGTAACCAGTTTCCTCATTGAGTTCAAGTCCGACTTACTTGGAAGTGAATTAAGTTGATGCAGAGAGTAGCCATCAAAGTCAGATATTCCCATTATCTCCCAAACGGGATTTTCTGGAGTTGATCTCAGCGTTGTGCTATTTATGATTCTGAACACTGCCTGATCTATGTACCTGTCAAAGTCCTTCAAGGCCTGACCACCTCCTTCAACTATCTTCCGAACGTCCCATTTCCCGAACTCGATTACCCATACTGCAAAAGTTAATTGAATAAATCAGCTTTTTCCCACATAGTTATATCATCAATAATTGTTTTTCTACACATTTTTATTGAATAATTTGTTTTTACAAGTGCCTGTCACTTACTTGGTCGATTTTCATAATCGAAACCACTGAGATAGTAACGATAGTTGTTCTGCATGAACGGTGGAGCCTCCCATCTGTCCAAATCCTCATAAAATAGTCTCTGCAAACCGAAAATACAAAAAAACATTATTGATTTTTGTAATTCATTATAAACATGCATAATTTTAATGGAAATGTATAAAATATTACTGTACTCCAGAATTTCAAAGAATACATATTATTTAGAAATTACAACACGCGAGTCACAAGAAGGTGCTCACCTTTAGTGATGGTAACCTGTCCTCAATCCGTCCAAACACTAAATTACACTGAACCACAAACACTAAAAATATACACGTGCTCAAAATATTCATACTTAATTTAGATAAAGAGAGTACAGTACACTCAAGAAAGGACTTAATAACACTTGAATTCGATTAATTCCTACCACCCGCACAATCTACATTTCATAAGTTGTGCTAGCCAGGTACCCCAACCCATGTCAGGTTATGACAATTCAATATTTTCCTTGTTTTGCGAAACCGCTGCTCAGTGTGAGCTCGGATTTTATAACGGTCAGTTTACAATGAGTTCGTGCTACAAATCAGTGGTCAACCTTATACAGCACCAATTAAAAAAAGCTACTTATGAATTTGCAACGTCTCCGCAGACGGTAATGTTTTACTTGGACGCAATCGACAACTGAGATTCTGAATATACATTGTCTTCGCACTGTGTCATGTAGGAAAAAACAACAAGGAACTTCATCGACAGACTCTCTCCTTGTTGACTCTCATCATTTCCACTTCTCAGCCCTTTCATTTGCTGATTGTTCAGTGCTGAGCGAAAATTAATAGGAAATGGCAACAAAATCCCACTTTGCATCTCCTTTCCACACGGCATCATTCATGTGTTGAACAAACAACAATGGACAGGTGAAGATGTATGACTATGTGGATTCTGGTAACATAAAATCTATTGGTATTGAACATCTCTTCTTGTCTCAATCTTGGGCCAATCAATGATATGTACACACTGGGGTACAGTTAGACAGGAGAACATTCGATACACAAACATAGCTGTCAAATCTTAGGCTTCCGTTGAGACTCTGCTTCATACTTATGCAAATCAAGTTTACAGAATTGAGGACATGTGGTTTAAAGTATGCGTGCACTTATATTGGTGGCATGTAGAGAATGAGAAGACTGCCGATATTAGTTAGAGATATGTAGGATGAAATATAGAAAATACCAGAAATGAACTTGAAAGTAATAGTCATCTATAGTTTTAAGATACACTTTGTCTAGATACACATGTGCATAGTGTATGGTCTTTAGATAAACATGTGCATTGTAATAAGTATAAGTATAGTGAAGGCGTGTACATTGTATACAGTGACTGATAAGCATAAACACCGGTTCATGTGTACTGACAATCAAGTGAGATGAGACGGCGAGTACGGATGTACTGACGAGGATAAATCAGGTACTAAATAAATCTCGTACTCTTAAATTCCAACCTTATGAAGATGTAACAAATTAGCCTAGATAGTTAGAAATGTCCCGAAAATTATACCAAGCACAACTTTCATCTTGAACATTACTATTCTGCTTGTGTGATTGATTTGCATAATTGCAAGTCTGTTAATACCAATTATTATGGCCACATAAATAATTATAATCTGTGTGATTTTTGTTTTGGTATGTGCATTGAATGAGGAGTTTACAGGTAAAACTTTCTGAAGTGAAGTCCGCCTTGAAACACTAAATATTTATTGCTATGTATGTGCTGAATTATGATGTGATGAACTTAAATATGAAGTTCTACATATTGAGCTGAGACTTGAAGAGTATTGAAATATGATGTATTGGATCGGGAAGAACGTCGTTTGAGATGTTGTGGTAGACAGGATTGCCCCTTCAAGAGCCGCACAAGATAAAGCACGCAATTGGAAATACCAGATTGATTCGTGAAGCATGCAAATGTGTTGGAGTGAAGATGTATTTATTTTCAAAAGCGATGAGCCCGTGAGAGGCATGCGTAATTTCAAATGATTGTCTGTGTTATTTTCCATTCTAACATATTCTTATTTTAAGCCTTTATTCTCCCTTCTCTTTTAACAATAAGGAATTAGGGATCTGCAGTTGTCTCACCACATTGTTTTGAGCCTAATTACCACAAGTTTTTAGCTTCATTGTTTTCAAGAATGGGGGATACTTGATTCATTTTCATGAATTTAACACTTAATACAGTCTATAAATTTAAACAACGGAAAAACACTATCCAAAAGACTTAAAAGGTTTGAAATCTTTCAATCCTCCGTACAATACAGGAAGCTGCTCTCGTGGAAGCTTCCTTAACATCTTCGGAATCCACGTTTCGGTGTTTGTTCCGTAAACTTCAACTCGTTCCATGTCTTTTCCAAGTATTGGACGCATCATGCTCACTAGCGTTTGTGCCATGAAATTTGCTGTTGAACAGGACAAAATACATGTTAGTTACACTCATGGTTGGTTAATTGAATTGTGTTGAGTAAATATTAATTCAAATGAGAATTTCAGTATGTAATTAGGTAAGTTATTTTTAATGTTATTTTTAATATTTGGGGCGATACGATAAACTTCCTACCATTCAATACGTAGCCAGCCTCCACAAAATTCATGGCATCCCTCAAATCTCTGGCCTTCTTCAACAGGAATGTTACAGCTGTACAAGAGTATTTTCATATTATTAAAATATTTCATTGATCATAAAATTATTAGTTATGTACGTTGATGTACGTACTCTTCAGGGAATTTAGTTGCCACAAGGAGTAATTTCCCATGTCTATCACAGATATTACATCTTTGACTGGGTTCTCTGGAGTCGATTTGATTTGAGTGCTGTTCAGCATTCGGTAAACCCATTGGTCAAAGTATTTATCTAGATCTTCCAGATACTTTCCACCTTTTTCCACACTGGCCCGGATGTCCCATTTGCCAAATTCCATGACCCAAACTAAATTTATTTATGAAATATATGTTAAATTGCAAGTTTTAAAAACATTCTTGGGTGGCACATTTGTATTCTTATGAACTTATTTGTTAAATTAAGATTAAAACTAACAAAAAAGTCAGAACAATACTTGGACGGTTGTCTTCATCAAAGCCACTCAAGTAGTAGGGGTATTTCTTTTGCATCTCTTCCGGTGCCTCCCATGTATCCAACTCTTCGGTCTTAAGGAACTGCACGAAATAATGTTTTTTAATGTTATTAAAAGGGATCGGAATGTCATTAAAATTTAACTCATAAAATAAAAATAAATTGTATACAATAATAAAGGCTACATATGAAGTACATTTTAGTGAGTCTGCATGAATGAGCTCTTAAAAATATAAAGAAATTTGTTAAATAAAATGATTTTCTTACTTGATTAAAAATAATTATAAAAAATTGAAAATGTTACCGTACCTTGAGTGTTGGGATTTCATTTTCTAAGTTGTCCAAAGAAAATAGCAAACCATGACGAGGAAGTATGAATAGAAAGAAAAGTAGAGATAGAAATGGAGAACACGAATTTAACATGCTGGAAATGAGTGGAAATTTAGACAGGAAAGAATGAAAGTACAGGAAAGAAATCTCTCTGCTGATGGTTCCACTGGCGTCATTCTCGGACTAAATTCTGACAGCACGAACACACAAGTTTCTAATTAACGGAGCGGAGCAATCTATGTATGCTGGACCATTGTGTTGAACAGCACAAGTCCTTAGCGTGAATATAATTTCTTTATAATAATACACTTAGTATCTATAGATAATAGAAAATGCGTTTATACAAACACAAGGAAGCTCGTTAATAATTGGAGCTGAAGAAATTTAGGGGTATGTTCCATGCTGAAGCTTATATAAGTAATTCATAGGTTGTAAAAATGACAACTTAACAGACACGGCAAATGTGTGTAATTCTGGAAAGACGTAATTCTCTCTAGTTACCATTATTCGGATTCATTGCATGCTCTTAACTTTTGATGTAATAAGCTGTTCATCTTGAAGGATACTCTCACAATGTTGCTAAGCATATTCCGATGTCATAAATGAAGTTGTGTGGCTGTTTAAACTGATTTAGCCTACTGAACGTTGTGTATACAGTTGTAAATGAGTTGTTAGTCGTTCAGAATAAGCATGTGTTTGTATAATGAAAGCTTGTGCTAAATGTGTCATTATAGTTTCAAATGTGGGTATGTGTGAACCTATTTGTATTTATTTGTGATTGCCTAACGGCAGAATGATACTATTTTAAGTTCTTGTATACTTTCCCAATTATCCGTTATTCGGCTTCAAAGTTCTACGATGAAATGACTTATTCCGTTAGAATTTGCTCTGCTTCAAATTTTAACACATGTTTTAATATAATAACCACATATACATGCAAAGTACACCTGAGTGTGTCACCAAGTCACCGTGTATGCAATAAGGGTGAGTCATATTCAGTCAGAAATTAATTTCCACAAAAATTACCCATCATACAACTTATCATAAAAGTTAACTTGCTCACACAATTCTCTGCATTATTATTATCATTGTAGAACATCAGGAATTAAATATGCTAATTTGATCCAATTAGTGGACGCCCTGAAGAGACTTAGATAATTGATTCTACACTTCTAAGATATGCAAAGCTTGAGTTAATAACTTATTATTATCCTTAGCAAGCCTACCGTAAACAAAGTATTTAAATTATCAGTGTCAACCAAAGGTATTTAAATAAATTTTAGTATTGACGTCGGTATAACTTCAAATCAACTCATAGTAGAAATAGATAAAGCTAATTAATATTTTACAGGGAAATTGCTTTGATACATTCAAAGTAGTTGCATGCGTCATATGTCATATGACTCATTATTCTAATACATTCACCTGAGGCTAAATACGAATTCTCAGAATTGTTTAGTTATTATTAAATCTGTTGGTTCCTTGTGGATGCCAAAAATATATTTCGGGGGAAACAATAATGACGCCATAAGCATATGTGAAGAACACAAACAACAGAAAATATGCTTGAATTTACGTAGATCAACTTGTATGGTCTAGAACTCGCATTAAATTATCAAACTCAATAATAGCTATGTAGCCACTTTAATTTGATAGGAAATTATTACAAATTAATAATAAAACTGGTTTTATAGCTCTTCTATAGTGAACTGACTGTGAGTTATCCAATTCCATAGATTGTCATGTAAAACTTACTCAACTGTACTACGACATTAGTGCGGTCTATCAAAAAAGCTATTTGCATACTGAAACTTGTAACAGACTTTGTACATACTCTCAAAGACAATACTTATGTAATTCTCTGTTACGGTCAGCCAAAAACTTTTACTGCAGTAAAGTTTTTAAAGCCACCGTACCGTGGAGGGAGCTGATCTTCTGGTAGATTTCGTCGAAGTTCAGAGAGCCATCTGTCTCTATTCGTCCCGTATATTTCAAGCCGGTAGAACTGACTTCCAAAAAAGGGCTTGGCCATGTTAAGGAAGTTCGCCGCAAGATAATTTACTACAACACAAAACCATAATTTAAATTATTTTGAGAAATATAATTTTGCAGCTATCATGATTATTAGACTTTACAAGTGATGGATTTAATTTTAAAGTTTGTAACATTTGCTAGATAATGACTTACCATTAATGACATAACCAATATGAAGGAATTGCATTGCAATTGTCAGCTGTCGAATTTGGTTGATGCTGAATGCTATGGCTGTTTAAAGACAATTATATTTAAAAAATCCTTTTACAAGTGCCACGTTAACCTAAATAATTTTCTAATAAAAAAACAAAAAATAACATGCATATGACATACTTTTAACGGATCTCAACTGGTTCAAGCTGTATCCTTCGAAATCATGAATAGTAACACCCTCTGTTACCCTTTGGCCTTCCGCAGCTCGCAGGTCCGCACTTTGAATAACACGGTACAACCATTGATTGCAATATTTATTTAATATTTTCTCCCATTCTGGTCCCCTCTCCACCACTGATTTTATGTCCCATTTGCCAAACTCTACTATCCAGACTGTCACGGAAAAAGAAGGAAAGCGCCTATTATGGTTACATACAACTTCTGATATTTTAAGTATGAAATTTTTATTAAACCATGGTGTGAACATAAACTAATGTATTACAAATAAAAACTTCTACTTTACTTATTAGGAAAGCTAGAAATTAAGCACTTACTAGGTCTATTTTCATCGTCGAAACCACTCAAGTAGTACGGGAATTTCCTTTGGATTTCCGCAGGGGCCTCCCAAGTGTCATAATCTCCTTCCATTAGATACTAATGATAATGATGTAATAAAAATAATACCAATAAAAATGTATGGAGTAACTATAATGCATATCGTATGCAATTTGCACACAATTTAAAACTTGATATACGAATCTGGAGCGTACCTTGAGTTCAGGAGGTACTTCTTCAGGGAGTAACTGGCTTTCTGACCATAGTAAAAAATTAGCAAATACAAGAAATACAAAGGAGAATCGGGTCATTTTGGCAAAACTTATTCTAAGAGTATTTGTGAAGTATGTATGTGGATATGCGTTTTGGAATTGTACGAGTAAACCGTAATTATGCTGAAAAAATCACCACTTGGCAAAGGACAAAATTTCAACTACATATGAGGTAAGGCGAAACTTGACTAACTTCAACCTTGTATCGAAATGAGTTGGTGCTTCAACGGTGAATATTGTTCTGATTTATATGTTAAGATTTAGGTTCTCCAACTCATCACATTATGACATAACAATGAAGCATAACAAAGAAGAGTTACTCACTCAGCGCAGTTTGCAATGTAAGGATTTCAGGAAACGATAATCGAGCCGGTTCTACCAGCCCATGAACTTGTTCAACAATTTTTACATTGTAATAATCCTACTCTAAAAAATAGACCTAAATCAATGAACTGAAAACATCTCAATAAATGCGATAAGGCATAAAACATTGTCGATAAAAAAAACATTAGTATTTCGTAGCTTAATAAATTCTGGATTAAAAATAGCTAATAAAATCTATTTGTGGATCTGTTGAAATGCAACTGAGAACCTGTTTTAGGGAATCTGCAGATTTTGCTTTCAATCACCGGACCTACCCAAAGGAACGAAGACACATAAAACGTAAAAGATCATACTTGAAAATTACAAGTGTACATACACACAAGACGTTTACCTTGGTAGTTACTTTTTTAATTGATCTCAAGTTAGCAATACAAGGTAATCAAAACATTAATTACATGTAAAATATTGTAAATATAATATAAAAACGTATTATCTAAAAATTCTTGTGAATATAAATTACATATAAATGTTTACGAGTTGTCTAAAGTATAAACTTAGTAGTCAGTACTGAAAATCAAAGAAGTGGCAAACTTCAATGAAATATCATTGTAGTTACATAGGTACTAACTCTGCACATTACAAATTTTATGTTATATAAATAATCTCAACAATGTCCAACATTGGAGGTCCAGACAAATCTTCAACCGTAAACTTTAACTGGAGTGTGAGTTTTACTACCACCATACCATTCTGGAAGTTGATCCCGTGGAATGTTTTTCTTGAGAGCTTGTCGCCATCTGTCCTTATTAGTTCCGTAGATCTCTAACCGGTAGAATTCACTTCCGAATGCAGGTTGCAAGAGCTTGAATAAATTCTCAGCGACGTAGTTTGCTAGAGAAATGAGACATTGTTATTATTATATGTGAAGTGAAAAACACCAAATGGAAATTTAATTGCATAGTCGTGATTTAGGTACATCACAGTTGCATATATAAAGGTGAGACTAACCATTAATAATGTAGCCAGCATACAGAAACTTCATGGCGAGAGCCAACTGACGAACTTGTTTTACGTTGAATGCAATATCTGGTGAATCATTATCCATGTAAGGTTAACAAGTTATATAATGTCGATGTTTACATCTGCGAATCTGGGGATTTATTATTGTTACTTACTCTTAACTGAATTGAGCTGGTCAAAGGCATAACCTTCATAGTCATGAATTGTGATTCCTTCCTTGACTGGTCGGTCTTCCGTCGCTTTAATTCCAGTACTCTTTATGACTCGGTACAACCACTGATTGCAATATTTATCAAATATTTTTTCGGATTCTGGACCCTTCTCTACGACAGATTTCATATCCCATTTGCCAATTTCGACTATCCAAACTATTGCGGATGGAATGAAAAGGCAATGTATAAATACGCACACAAAATTAAAAGCTGCTATAGTTATTTAAAATACTCAATTATCCATTTTTTAATGTGTTTTACGTGGTTTGATCATGCTAAGCTTAATTTTTATATGGTTTTTAAAATATTGATTATACAATAAATAAATAATTATTTGTAATTTTAAAAATAAAAGTACTCACTTGGTCTGCCGTCATCATCAAAACCACTCAAATAGTACGGGAACTTCTTTTGAATATCCGCAGGAGCCTCCCAAGTGTCGTAGTCTTGCTCTAATAAATACTGCAAAGAGTCAAACATGCGTAAAAATCAAAATTTCAAGTCAAAATGTTCCTAAACCACCACATTTCCACTGTAAAAATTAAACTAGTAAGGTACTTACCCTTAATTCTGGCGCCAGGTCTTCTTTGAGCAGCTGCCCATGGGAAAACGAAACGATAATTGATAAAATTACTAATATAAATATTGTGGGAGCTCTCATTTTGAAAATGGGCTTGCTAACCACTGTTGTAGAATTGCTGATATTTTATAAAATTACTTCTATATGCAGAAACAAACTTCTTCCTACCTTCGCAACTTAAAATGAACTGCTTACACAATGCTGGAACATTTTGCATTTAAAGGTAAACGCATCCATCAACATACAATAGGAATAAACATCAATCAAGATTTTTCAATGACGTGACCCTATCAAGAAAGTTTTCTTGAGAATGCATATGCATATTATTTATTTTTTCTTCATTAGTATTCTATTCAGCAATGTTTACATTTATACTTGTTCTGTATATACATATAGCGGTCATTACTTCTGTGGAAAAAGCTGAAATGTAAATCAGCGATCGCCAACCAATGACAGGAAAAACAATTATATAATTTTCCTTCACAGGGAAAAAATTATTTGAATTGCCATTGTTCCGTACGGAGCAGATTGATCTTGACTTGACTGAAAACAGCATAGTGAACCATTTAAATTACAGCTTGCAGTTTTCCCTACAGGGGAGATGGAACACAGCATACAAAAGTTTTTTATCCTATAATGTATCTACTGCTCTTGATTTATGCACAGTGCAAACCACACAAAGCATATGGGCACCTTGGACATGCGACTATGGAAGGTGGAGAAAAAAAATTTAGCTTAATTAAGGGGAATTTTATGTACAAACTCTACCATGGAATTGTAAACGCATGCAAGTATTATTATACGAAGGATAAGCTTACTCTTGTGTACAATATTTTAATTATAATGCAAATATGATAGAAACAACATTGCTTTTTGTACATAGTAAACATAGCTTTATAAAACACACGCACTATTTTGCGATTAATACAATTTTATCATTTATTACAAGTAATTAAGTAAGATAATGCATAAGAAATTTTTTAATCTTTGCTTTTGTGGTACATATGTGTGTAAGCCCTACTCAAACTGATGCTGGTCTGTCCACAATCGTTGCCTCATCATCTCAGCCTCTTCAATGTCAATTTCATAAATAAGAATGTACACCACATAGAAGGAGAAGCCTCCAAGGAAGTAAATGACTATGAAGCTTATAACGAGGGTGAGAATGTCATCACTATAAATTAACCACACCACATAGATCGGCAAGCAAAGTATGTACAAGATTGCGGTTGTCACTCTCCATGCTTTAAGTTGTGAGGCGTTTTTCTACAAAAAAACGCATAATACGATTTGACATATCGAATACTCATACACTTACTCATTGAATCTCATATGGCGTTGCAACAGAAAAATAAATATAAAAAATACAAATTAATAATAATCAGTACCTTTTTAGACCCACTGAGTAATAAAAGCCCGAGTCCCAACCCCACGACACATAGTAAAAGTAGAAGTAATAATGTTGTTATTTGAGTTTTCTCTAGAAATGACAAACAATTAACATAAAGTAAATTAATTGCAATGCTGAATTACAGCAATTCTACAAGGTGCAAGTTTTTTTTATAGCTAAAAACAAGCGCGCTGCGCGCGCTTGTTTTTGAGGCGCGGCGGCCCAATCAAGTTAATCCCGCAATATTAGTATGTATATGTACTACATATACTATACATACA
>JAQGAK010001754.1:0-27202 GCA_034696945.1 Lipothrix lubbocki | reverse complement strand
TTTATTATTTATTTATTATCTATTTATCATTTTATTTATTATTTATTTATCATTTAATTTTGTTCTTGATTTTATAGTTTGAAAAATTCTAACAGAATAATTAAAAATCGATAGATAGATGAAAATAACGAATTTAAAAAAAAATCAGAAGCAGCAAAACATTATAATTCTTAGAAAAAGACGTTTTAATATTTGTAAAATCTGAAAGATAACTATGGTGGATTATAAATTCCAGAAACTTTATTCATCAATTTTATCCAGTTCATTAGCATTGGATAAACTATACACAATACATACATATACATAGTTTATTTATTTATTATTTATCACCAAAATATCTGAAAGTATGGACGATCTAAAGAGTTTGAAAAACCCCCTGGAAGCTTCTTGAAAATGACAAGTTGACTTCTTTTCAGGCGCCGATGAGCTTTGGGATAATAGGCCATATGGATTTATATGCCTTGGTTGGTAAGTCGAGTAATTTGACGAGGATCACTTTCTGAGAACTGGAACAACGTTTATGTGCATCCGGAATTTGACAGATTATCCCCCTTTCGTGGAGCTCAATGGGGTGCAATTCTCCAGCTTATTGTCAATTCAACAATAACATGTGTTCATTTTTTATATGTATTTATAGTAATAAAAATGCTTGTTGTGCTTAAAAATAATGTCACCTGCAGTAAACTTGAACCCTTCAAAAATAAAAAGAAGCTAAATTTAATCCTTTCCGACTTAAAATAGTTTAACCAGAATTTTGTCGGGAAGCTTAAAGAATTAATGAGAATTTGTGCGGCTATCGGTCTTTGAGAAAAAAATGAATACTGGACCTTCCTGGAATGGAATGGAAGATTTAGCTCAAAACGTTATGATGTTATGAATCATTTACTTTTAGAGCTGTTTGCCCTTCTAAAAAATGAAAATCTGGGTATAAAAGCCAAAAGTTTTTTATCCAACAGCATCATTCAATTTCCAGCTTTCTTTATTAGCTTCTCATATCTCCAAATATTCATTGATTTCATCAAATTAATTTGTTTAGTCCGTTTTGACTTTTAAGCTTCAAAATGTATAAGATTTTTATTTTATCTTGTTTTACTCTTCTATTTGCCTGCATTGGAAGTTCTCACTCATTACTTTCACAAGGGCGTGTTGGGCCTGGAGATAGCAATTGTAAGTTTTGGATTCATTTTGTGTTTCTTTAAATATTACATCTTGATCTATATCATTATCATTTTATTTTTGAAATTTTGGTCAAATTAAATTATTTTCTCGTTTTTGTAAATTTCACTTGACAAAAGATCAGATTTTAATTTATTTTTTGGTTCACTATTTATTTAAATTTTGTATTTTCTTTTTTAAATTCTACTTTTTTAATTTTTTTATTTCAAAATAAATTGTAATATTTAATTATTAAGAATTTTTTTTGTCTTTACTACATATCATGAAAAATACAACTTAATATATTTTCTCTCTCCCAAGTTTTAAAAAGATACAAAAGTTTTTAAAATTTTATTTTAAATTTGTGCTCATCTGCAATAAGTATTTCCCGTTTCAGTTTCATTAATGTAATTTTTGTATTTTAGTCACCGGAAGCGCGGACGCATCGGGAGCGGGGACAGCAAGCGGGACAGCAACTGGGAGTGGGGGGAATGCTTCAGCATCTCTAACAGTCGGTTCAGTGGGTGCGGCATCTGGAGTGACGTTTGAGACGGGATCGGTGAGCGGGGGAAATTCTGACGTCAGCGTGGGTACGGGTGTGAGTGGCGTGGGCAACGGTTTCGGCGCGGGCTCAGCGTCTGGTGATGACGCTTCCGTCAACATCGACACTACTGGTACGGGCAACGGGACGGCAAGTCACAACAGCACGTCCTCCGTTCCTCCTCCTCCGTCAAACGCTACTACTACCACCACTACCACAACTACTACCACCCCTGGTCCAGTAACTATTAAATCCCCCGGGATGGTCGACGGCAGACAAGGGCGCTTCTTCTACTACACCAGTCCATATTACTACTCCGGTTACTACAACAATTACCCTTACTACAACCGGTATTGGTATGGTGGGAAGAAATAGACGGAGGGGATTTGAGAAAATATAAAATATATTTTACCTATTATTAGTGAGTAGTCAAAGAGATTATGTGCAGTATACCATTGTGCTCACATTCCTATATAGCTCATATTAATGGCGTAACGACATGAATTCTAATAATTATTCTGATCTTATGTGCACTCTGTACCTCCCAATTCTTAATAATGGTCAAGCATATATGTATTGAAAAATAAGTACGTAGAGATTCGACGTCCATTGTATGAATAAAATCCTATAACAGTTTATTTAAAATGTAAATTTCCTGATATCATTTGCTTATTATTGCATTTTAATTTAATGTCATAATGTCCATCCATATACATAGATATACATATACAATACATTTTACAATTAGCCTTGAAAAGGCAAATGAAACTTTCTCCACAGTTGCTAAAATGCAATAAGGATGACTACAGCTTTCGAATATTATTTTTTAAGTTTAGAGTGCAAAAACGCCTATCCCGTTTATTTACCATTGCAATCGCACATATCGCAGTAGAAACTCCTGGAATATTTCCCCTTTTTCTACAACATGCAATAAGACTTGGCAGTAGTTTTCCATAGCAGCGGCGGGATTTTGCTTGCCGTATAAATGCGCTATACTCATGACAATGTAAACACATAGGCCATGCTTTTAAATAACATAGTCTGTTTGCATTGGCATATTTGTGAAATATCTTGCAGTACCGTAGTTATTCTTATTGCTTTTTAGCATCTGTGAAGATAGTTGTATTTGCCTCTTCAACGAAAAAACCTATATGTAACGCCTGGATATTTTCAATTTCTTTGGTGTTTCTTCTGAGTCTTCCTTATGTATTCAATGCTATAGGTTATAAAAGGATAACACTCGTTCAGCTCAGCGGACTTGTTTCCCCTGTAGGCCCCTACAATATTAATAAGCTTTGAGAAAATGAGAGCTCGTTCCGAATTCCATACAACATTAATGCATGCATCCATTAAATGGAATTTGATGAATTTCCTGAATTACCCTTCAAAGGACGCTTCATTATTCTCTTCTTTCATACTTTTGTTCAAATTCTCTCCAAGCATAAATATACCCAAATATTTTGACATTTTGCCCAAAGTGTTAAAACTTTGTTTAAAAGGACTTATCAAGTGTTTAAGATTGAGTTGATATAGAACACTTGTAGTATATTAGAATAAATATTCTAATAACACTCTACTTTATAGGAAGATACATCTGAATATGACTGATTGGATATTTAAATTATACACTTATTGAAAACATATCTCAAAGGAAACTTTTAGCATATAGGCACGTATGTATTTTGATACAAAGGATTCTTAAAAAATATATAAAGTGACGTGCAGTGTGTTTTGCGGTACATATTTCCTATACTGACTGACAGTTGCCTCCGCTAAGACGGTCTTATTGTTTTTACTATTGGTTCAAATAACATTTTCCCCTAAACCTCCAAGGAGTGGATACAAGTCTGTGGATATAAATTAATTAACTTCCTGCCCAGAGCGCTGAAGCCTACAAAGGCAAAACCGCAGGAACCTCTGGAGTTCATTATTATTGGTTGCCTCAAATTTCGCCAATATGTTTAAGACATTGGATGAAGAACCGCCTTTGGGAACAGTTCTTGTTCTCGTTGCCCATTTGATGTTGTTTTTGTTTTCATGCTCGTATCTGCTAAGTAAGCTACTTTCTAAGCTTAAAATATGTTCTCCATTCCCAAGCACTAAAATTCAAAATGTTATCAAATTTCTGTAGTACAGATTTTATTAAACTATGTGTCGACAGTTTTAATAAAATTTGAAATATTATGGAAATTTTGACTACGGAATTTAAAATAATATTGGCATTCTTTCAACTTCCAGAATTTATTCATAAATCTCAAAAATATGTCAATACCTAAAGTTTGTGAAAGTTGATCGGCAAACTTAAACGTTTAAATACAAAGTCAGATTTTGTAGTCGTGCCCAATAACAAACTTAAACAAAAACGTAAATTCTAAACTTTATTATAGGAACGGTATGTAATAGCAAACTCTAACATTAAAATATAATTGTAAAACTTAAACACCAAAAGCAGTTTATGTTCGCAACAGTTTAATCGCAAAATAAAAAGCACCATTAATTTGGCAATATTTGATGAGATCGAGTTTAAATATTGACGTGAAATCGTATGCCAAAGTTTCTCTTCAAAACTTTTTTTCACGGACTTGGAAAATAGCACCAAAAATGTGCGACAGTATATACATTATGCATAGGGCCTATTAGCCTCTAGAGACCAATGGCCATATATACAAACTACTGGAGGAGTAACAAGCCCGTATCCTGGAGCAGAAAGACATATATTTATTTGGAAATAGCCGATTTGTTCGCACTTACTTAACATGTAGTTCGCAGGTACCTGAGTTTGCTTCCTTATGTGTACAAATGTGACGTATAGATATAGTGTGTATATCCCTACATATACAATATATATTTCACTTGCATTGTTTCGACTGTAAATCCTAAAAGTACATATGTATATCCATATAATGGCATATTCACAACAGCCAGTCTCTGGTGTACCGTAACGCAACTTTTTCTCTCCGAGTTTCCCCAGCACCTGTCCTTATATGTGTACATGTGAACACAAACTTACAGTCTTCATTCGCAACTTGATGGAGAAACTTTTCACATGCGATCCGCTTCTCCAACAACAAGAAGAAGCTTTTCACCCGACCTTTTCCCTCATGCTCACGAGGAAATATCTTTATATATATTATTAGTTACAACAGCCCTGCGAAGTCTTGGCATAGTTCGTAATGTTGAAACAAGTTAGTAAATGTGGAGGTATACGTGTCTTGGCTTTATAAGCGGCACCAAGGCGGGTAGGCAGATACCAAACAAGTGTGGATACAGCGATTGTGTTGATGCAAACCAAACCAAACCTAGACACAATGCATGTTTAGAAACAAAACAAAGCTGCACAATGTACGTATGTTTGGATACAACGTAGACCAAAACACAATGCATTTCTAGTATATGCAAACTATACCAAGATGCAATATAAGCACAATGTTAGACGTACACCAATGTCAACATATACAACAGCTATAACAATATTCGACATACAAAAAGAGGTATATAACATAAGCTTGAAAACAAAAGTGCACAAGCCCAAACAAGATATATGTACATGTGGTATTGGGATTATAATCAAACCATGTTCAGAACGAATATTTAGACAAAGAAGCCCAAAACATATGCGAACCTTAAGAAACTTTCGGTGTGCAGCCACTGTTTGAGCTTCGGGCTTTGGATGAAAAGCTGGATTGTTACATACACAGGTAAACAATACATGGAATTGCACCTTTGATGCAACAATATACTGCATCAGCATGCGTACATATCTACTTTTATTTATATTGCCATAAAATATGTGTCCACGATGAATACATAAGAACATTACGATTGCCAATACGAAAAGTAACCAGATTTACACCGTTATATGTTTACCAAGTCGGGCAGCCCGACTGATACAAACTTCTGATACCGATACATACATTCACTATAAATGTATTCAACTTTACGTAACACATAGAGATATGTACAAAAGTAGATACATTTTATCAGTGACCTAGCCGTGATTTGTGCGGGAATGATGCAACCAAGGGTCTGTTACTGCATATAACGTTATAACCCCGGTGAGGAAAAACACGGATTTAGTAAAATGTCCCTGGTTTACAAAGCACATGGTATACTACACATGGTAGAGGCAAGCTCATATGTGTTTTTACGCAGGTGTTACAGCCACAGTTTTCGAGTAACATCAGACTCTTAAACTATATTGTCGAGATATAAACGAACATAAATTTCTGCACTTGTATGTTGCAATATGGGGATTTATATACATAACTTGATATATAACTCATAGTTAGTCTTACGATGAGAGCGTTATATGTTTGTGTGACCAGACAGTTTCCTATTTCACGGCACACCACGCCATGGAAAGGGAAAACCAAGGATTTGGTTACATGTTACATTACTTAAAGTCATGTCATTTGCAGTGGCAATATATACCTATGCTTTTGGTTAAGCTGCGGTTCTCGTAGACGCATACACAAGTCTGATATACATACTTCAGCACTCGATTGGGACTCTCGTCTTTGCCTGGTACTCTACACGGTAAAGAAAGACGGGCCTAATAGTTGCGTATATTTGCCTGTGGAAGAGCTGTGCTCTTGTTGTAACAAGCATTCTTTGTAATCCCATGCAAAGAACACTGGTTAAACATAGATATACAAAACGTTGATCGTTATAGATACACACAACGTCGAACGTTATAGATATACTCAATGGTGAACGTTGTAGATATACTCAATGGTGAACGTTGTATTCATACTCAACGTTAAACGCTATGGATATACAGAACGTGGTATATATACAAACCTTTAACGTTATAGATATACAAACCTTCAACGTTATAGATATACAAACCTCTAACTTTGTAGATATACAAAACGTAGTACATTACAGATATCCAACCCAATTCAATGCAAAATACTGTAGTCGCATATGTATGTGGTCGTATTTAACATTGGTGTACATACCCGCACTAGTAATCTCCGAAGTAATTCAGTGAAGGAAAGAAGGTGCCGTGCGGCGGGAGCAGAGTTTAGAATTAGTGGACCCTAATACTCTTCTCCCGAAATCTCCAGACACTATGGTTGTGTGTTCCAAGTTCCAACTTACAACGCTTTAAGACAGCCGTAGAAACCGAGGAAATCAAAGACTGATTACCAAATTCTATTCACACACCACACACTCCTGTACTCCGTAGAAGAGTTGAGTTGAGCCTCTGCCTGTTAAACACGAGATTTCATGTGGAGTCACACAGTCCCAGAGCTCTCTAATGTATAGCTTCTCAGCTTAATGTCCAATGTTCCTGTGTCAAAATGCTTGTAAAACATTGTGCAACTATGTTACGCATATTATATGTACAGTTAGAACAGTTGTACGTTTACTTTCCTTTCAAATTTTTGGATGTAAAGTTAAAAGATTTTACCAAATAAATATAATATTTAATAAATACATATAGTTCTTTTATTTGAGCAAATATACGACAATAGTCAGTTTATGTATTGTACGATAATAAAAAATTTGCCGTATGTGTTTATGCTTGGAATCCTTTATGACATCCCACCGCCAGTGCATTTTAAAAATATGTCCCATTTTATTCATACAATGTACAAGGATATTATGATCAAACCAATGTAAAAACAGTAACAGCTTTGATCGTAAGTTCCAAAGGACTGTGTGTTTGTGTGGTGCATCAGCTCAGATTTTCAAGTGCAGCCTTACCACGAAGTAGATTCCGGTGGTTGGGCACTAGTGCAATTGTCAATACTTACACCATTGTGTGTGCAGCTATTTGCATTATGCATGTGTGCATACATAGGTACATTACAATTGTGTTTACTGCATGGAACCATAAGCATCTCTTATGGATTTACAAGCCCGCAATGTAGTTATTGTAGTGGATGCAATAGTATGTAGCTGCTACTGCTTGTTTGTTTGTTATTTGCTTTGGAAATGCACTTGTGCAGGAGACTATTCTGTTCAGTCGAGTGGCTTATCTGGACCATAAAAAACCTTGGGAATATATAATGACGAAATATAATCCCCACCTATGCTCACGCTCTTGTAATTTCAAGTAGGAATCTTGTTAGCCTCAAAGGCTCAAGTACTGTTTGGATTTTGGATGGTGCGTGCAGGTTATTATCCAAATTTCTGCATGTTTCTACTTGTTTTTGGTCAGGATGCACATGAGGATTTGGGAAACGTTGGCGAATTACATTGCATTTTTTTAAATTTAATTATTTTATTTATTATTTATTTTCTATTCATTTATTATTTATTTCATATTATTTTTTAAATTTATTTAAATTATATTTATTATGTATTTACTATTTAATTTATTTTTTTATAATTTTAAGTATTTGTATTCTTTTATGTTAACAAATTGTTTAAGGTTGTACAGAACACCAGAATTGTTAGAATTGTGGACTAATTAAAATTGTTACTAACTAATTACAATTTTAATTACCAAAAATAGGCTGAATTTGGCTATAAAAAGTTGATTTTACCAGAAGTTCTGTACCCACAATTTATTTAATTATTTCTAATTCTGCTGAATCAAGCAAGTAGTCTGAATAGAATTTAGAAAAGGGCCTAAAATAACGCATTCCATTGATTAAACTTTCTATGGAGGTGAATTACCAAATTTAAAGCGTATTACGAAATTTACGAATGGCGAGAGAGAGAAGTGAATTGTGAAAGGCGAAGCAATTTCCAAATAAACTTCATGTATACACTTGGATAATAACAAAATAGTAAAAGTTGCATGGGCGTAAATACAGTGTGTTCCTCTTTTATAAGGTTAATCGCTCTCTGGCTGTCCACAGTTATACTTGATGCGAACCAACCCCTAAATTTTCCCTTCATGTTCTGGCTCCCGCATCATGCGTTGAACTATATAAAATAAGCTCTCGTTCTCCTTCTCCCAGCCGTTTATATCCAACAGAATGTAATGACAGAGGCGTAATGACCGGGTATGCTCCCCAATTGCGGGGATGATTATTGTAATTAATGTTGTTCGGCTACGGTGTATAGTTGGTAGGCTTTGAAAAATTCACGTCTTGTTAGCGTTCCTGCTGTATCGGCAGCAGGAGCTTTTGAATGGCGCGCCTTCAACGAATTTAACTGTTCCAACGTGCTTGCTTTTTTACTCCTTTAGTACTCAACTTCTGGCAATAACTATTCAGGCAAGTATTTAGGAGCCAATTCTATCGATCACAAATGTTTGGAAATTATTACTTTCAAACGACGATCTGTCGTGGTTGTGGGGTAACAGGAGTAATAATTTCAAAACGCAAGATCCTGCTAACAAGGAGCTAATAATCCCATTTAGCGAATTTAAAATCAAATCAATACAAATACAAAACAACTATACAAACATTAATCCAGATACTAATACAAAAATTATTCCAAATACTAATACAAAAATAAATACATAAATAAATACAAAAATAAATACAAAAATAAATACAAAAATAAATACAAAAATAAATACAAAAATAAATACAAAAATAAATACAAAATATTTATTTTAAGCTTGTCCGTCTTTCAATCACCCAAACCTTAAAAGAGAACCTGAACATCCGTGCCTAACGAAAACTAAAGCTCCTAATTAAAAAACACGTCCTGACAAACTTTCCGACTAAATTCCAACAAATTCAACCACCTTTGAAATGGATGTAAACTGCACCCGATATAAATTTGTTTAGCCCCAGCAATAGTGCAGTAAATAATGAAATCTCAACGTGTAGGGTCTATTCAGTTCCTCTTGAACATTAATAATACAGTCTTCTTTAAAATGAACATCCCCAATATGTATCTACTTGTACTTACCCTACTCTAATATTTACATGTAGGTATGTAGAGTATAGTATTTTTGACATAATATTGTACAACAGTCATAACATAACATTGTAAGATAACATGCATATTATGTACAACTCTACAATAAATATGTAATTCATAGGTATGTACTTATAGGCCTATACCTTACCCCACAATAGTATACAACATTGTATTTGCAAACCCACAAAAAATATTTACACACGTTAAAACAGTATGTCCATATATACTATAATATGTACATTACCGTACGAAAAATGCCAAAAACATGGTAAAATTCAGTTGGAGACTCCTTGAAAAAGTATTTACTCTAATGGAAGCATCCCATATAATATGATGAGGCTGTGTTCGGGTAGTGCAAATGAGCAGTAAGCCTGCTGTGAGCCTGGTTTTGGTTTCGAGGCAATGAAACTCAAGAACAGCCCGACTGTAAATATACTGTGGAAGGAGAAAATATTGCTGTAAGAGAGAGAGAGAGAGAGAAGAAGAAAAAATATTTACAATTCGCTCAGTATTTTTTTCGTATATTTTGCTCCCTCTCTCTCTCTCTTTTCTTTCTTTACATTCATAACACTAATAAATATACTCCATGTACATAAATATGTTTCATTCTATACATGTACATAAATATGCTCCATGTGCTTAAATATGCTGCATGTACATAAATATACCATATGCACATTAATACACCGTACATTATTACACTCCACGTATACATAAATAAGAGGGGCAGGGCTCTCACAAGTTGCAAGTTGCAACTCCCGGAGTGCTTCGCACATTTATATAGACACTTACACATACTACTCTATAATATAACATAACAAGCGCATACAGAGATTCTCATGCTAATAGAACCGGTAGCAGTTGTGTATTTGTACAGACGTCGCTGTAGCACAACGTTGTTTTCCTTTGCTAATAATGGTAAAAACAGATACTAAAAAGTTCAAGACGGACTGGAAGAAGCATGTAGTACACTGAATTCTCGCTATAAGAGAACGCTATAAATCAACAAAATCAGTCTCTTATATAGGAATTCTCTTATAGAGAGAGCTAGTATGCTATATCTATGTATGATATGTGGGCCCAAAGGATCTCTTACAGGGAGAGTTCTCTTATATGGAGATCTCTTATAGCGAGAGTCCGGTGTAGTTGTGTATTACAACAGGAGAAAAGGCAAATATGCCAACTTCTACAACACGAACACAGGACACGCAGATAGAGTTTAATCTACCCACCCGTGTGGCCACTGCTCTCGTGTACCACACACACACACACTATACAGACATAGAAATTCACATTCATACAAACATACATACCATACATAGTAGATATTATAGGTAGGGAGGTGATTCAGGTAATTACAGCGAAGCTGTAGCTTCTTCGTCTAGTTGTTATGTTCTTCTGGTGTTTCATAGATTTTGCAACACAATATAAAAACTTTGGTTTACCATTGTCTTTTCCTTTGCTAACTTTATATTGCAATGTACAGTGCACTGTCATGGAATTGCATAACGTGGGGTTACATCCAGCAATTTAATATATTAACAGCAAAAACCACCATAACTTTGTTATAGTAATACAAATGTTGTAAAACTTTGGAGAGGCAAATATTACTATCTCCACAGTTGCTAAAAAGCAATAATGATTACTACGGTACTACAAGATATTTCACAAATATTGAATGCAAAACAGGCTATGTCGTTTAAAAGCATGGCCTATGTGTTTACATTTTCATGAGCATAGCGCATTTATACGGCAAGCAAAATCCCGCTCCTGCTTTGGAAAACTACTGGCAAGTCTCATTGCATGTTGTAGAAAAATGGGAAATATTCCAGCAGTTTCTACCGCTTATGTGCGATTGCAATGGTAAATAAACGAGATGGCCACTTTTGCATTCCAAACTTTAAAAATAATATTCGGACGCTGTAGTCATTCTTATTGCATTTTAGTAACTGTGGAGATAGTTATGTTTGTCTCTTTAATGACTATATTTATGTACGTGAATACTGCAGCACATGTAATTCCATAGCCTCTAAAGCACAGTGCAAGTTGCAGCGTTAAATAACATTGTATGGATGAGAGCGGCTGCTGTAGTAATAGGCGTAAAGAGCTAAAAGCCTAAAAAAAAGAGAGTCGAATTTTCCGTCTGCTCCAACTTCTACTACTACTCTACCACTGGAAGGAAATAAAACACTCTTTTTATAGTGAGTTCCCAACAGTAAAAATTACTACTTGGTTACTTTGGTTGTTGTAAGCTGAGGTCCCGTTGCAGAGTCATGAATCCAGATTACGCCAACAAGTTTATATATGATTGTGGGAGTGCTCCTATGTGTACAGCAAGAGGCTACTGTATGCGCTCTGTGTTCTGTGCTGCTGGTTGGTGTTCCTCCAAGGAAATGAAATAACTGATGGAATAATGGACCGGGGCTGGAGTAAACTTGTGTCGTTTCACCTCATTCAACTCTCGAAGCGTGGACTGTTATACACGTATCTATACTACAAACTGTACAATATGTCTATTACTTATTAGTTTGATCATATACATATACACGACAATTGCTATGTTTCCATCATATGGTGTTGTATACAATTCAATTATATATCTATGTATTGTAGGTGTGTTAAATATAATATGTATATGTATATCACTGTTTTGTCATATACAAATGTCAATTATGCATTGTGTCAAAGACTATTTCATGCACTTGAGGCAAAATGTTTTATATGCTTAGAAGTATGTACATGTATATATGTATATAGAACACGTTTGAAAACAGTGGCCAATGCACTGTTAACCAAATTTCCATACATTTGCCCCATTAAACCATGGTTCCTGGCCCAGTTTCTCTCTCTCTCTCTCTCTCTCTCTCTCTCTCTCTGTCGTCCTCTCATTCACTCCCTACACTTGAACATTTCCAGCCGAACTCCTAAAAGAAGCTCTGCCAGAATAATGGAGCGGACGTTACATGAGAATGCATCTGATTTAAAAGCAGTCAGCGTCTCCAACACAATAATAATAATCGATTCGCCTGGTTATAGATATGTATATAGCTATTTTGAAGCTTATACGTCCTCTGTGCATTAAATGCATAACACATCATTCTAATTTATAATAGCTTAATTAACAAAACAGTATCTATGGCGTTACGACCGTGTTGCTTTAACCGAATTCGTAATACAATTTAGACATTCTCTCATTTCTCCTATAGTATCACGATCTTTTGTAACACTAAAGTTCCATTATCTTAGACGGCGTGGGTTGAAAATCTTGCGAGACTCTATGTGTCTATGGAAATGTATAAAAATACGTATATATTTCCGCGGTGTATATACACATAGAGTAAGAACATAGTGCTATGTAATACTTATATAGCAAATTTTACTGATAATATTATGTAGGAATTTTATATAGTGATATATGGCAAACATGTAGATATATTTGTTTAATGTGATGTAATTTGTTTTGGCTTTTATAGTTTTTCTCTAGCTTCTTTTACTACACAATTTACGGCGGGAGCACCAAAAATACGAGATTACTCAAAATACGAGACTGCTATGAACATATAAAAATACTAGAAAATGAAGCGTTAGTGTTGCAAAAAGCCTTGTCTATGGCTGGTGGATAGTTGCTGGTCCAGATTTCCAATCGTAAGTCAAAACGGCATTATAAAGAATAAAGAATGGCTGTGACGGGCTGTGTGAATTATTTCCATTAGGATAATTTCCATCTATGTACATATATATGTATTGTATATTGCAAGAAAATCCTTTTCTTTATACACGGAAAATGGCAAATGCGTCCGTATAGTCCGTGCAATATTTCAGGATCTTTGTCTTGACCTTTCTATGCTCTTCTTATGGGTTGCCATGGTCATGAATATGAAATTGTGTGCGGAAATATTAATTTGCGCGTGTAACGAGTGCGTAAAATATGGGATTTATATGTAAAATATAGGATTTATATGTAAAATGTGGGATTCCTATGGAAACTAATATGGATTCGTATGTTAAATGTAGGAAACGCATTTTGATGTGTAAAATATAGGATTCTTCGTACAATGTTAATTTCATCGCCAGCACAAGAAATGCGTGTATACATATGTAATGTGCGTATCCACGCATCTACACAATGGACAGTTGTAGGAACCCCGAAAGTAATTTGATGATTTTCTGGGGTAAAAATGCCGTAACATAATTTCTTCTTATGCCTGACATTTAATTTGGGAGAATCAAGACATAAAAAATCTGTGGGATCGTTCCGCTGTCGTTAAATGTACCCCATGACAGCTCATCAGACCTGTCGTATGTTATCCTTGTTCATGGTTTTAGCATATGGGGAGTAATACGAGAATATGTGGAGATGTACAATAATCATGATAATAATAGGGGATATGTACAGCCATAATAACTTCATGGCTTTTAGTGGGGCCATAGCTCCACATATATATGGAATAATAAAATATCGTTGAGGATATAAGCGCGTACCCCTCTATTTTTAATACTACTTTACCATACACAGAAGAACCCATTATTGTCTGCTCCAGCCGAGTATTTAAGACTTTGCATGCTGCCCGACATTTCCGAAAAATTCCTGTCTATTAAATCCTATGGCCTAATGGGCAAAGTTTTGAGGAATGCCAACAACATCATTACATTGTTGTCACTCTGCTGGCTCATTCTATGCATGGGGTATTGCACGTGCACATACATATATGAGGTATTCCTATAATTTTCAGTGTATACATATTTTCACCATAATTTTTTTCACTATAATTTGGCACTCACACGGGATTATCCCTAATCTTCAGTTTATAAGAAACGGTGTGTATAAGAATCGGACTGTAATTTTGCTATTTTCGGCTACTCATTTTAAGGTTGTAAAATGTTTTTTTTGGTGTTATCTGAATTGTATAGAATCTCTATCTCAATATGTGATTAAGATGTGTACGTATGCATATAACAGTTTGTATGTATAAGTAACGTAGTTGCGTATGTGTGCATATGGATGTAGGTATATACGTATAGTATATGCGTAATTATATGTGAAAAAAGCTTCACCATAAGGAAGGACCGGTGTTATAAAAATAAAATATGATATACCGAAGGTAGATCCTTAATCAAAATTTCTCTGCTCATCGATCCTGCAACCTGCAAGCCAGCCAGAGGAACGGAACAACGACGGAGGTGCTGGTGCGGGCCGCCGTTGTGTGTGCAATTTTCATCAAGACTGCTGCTGACTTTCCCATTGGACTCTCCGTCTTATTAATGCTCCCCGGGGTATTGTCCACATGTCCGAGGACTCGGTCTGCCTCCGCCATTCTCCCTACCTTTAGACGTCGTTCAACTGTCCTTTCTCCGTTATAAATTCCGATATTCATACCCTTCGGAAAGGTAGGACCGATGTTATGGCATACGTACCGGGCTTAATATAGTAATGTGCATACGTCCTATATGCTATTTTAGGGTAAATGCGTTCAATATGCTATGCAAAGATATGTCCAATAGCAGGTAAAGCTACGTTATTCGTCGTTGGAGAGGCAAATATAACTATCTCCACAGTTGCCAAAAAGCAATAATAAGAATTACTACGGTGCTACAAGATGCTTCACAAATATTCCAATGCAAAACAGTCTGTGTCGTTTAAAAGCATGGCCTATGTGTTTACATTGTCATGAGTATAGCGCATTTATACGGCAAGCAAAATCCCGCTGCTGCTTTGGAAAACTACTGCCAAGTCTTATTGCATGTTGTAGAAAAAGGGGAAATATTCCAGCAGTTTCTACCGCTTAAGTGCGATTGCAGTGGTAATTAAACGGGATAGTCACTTTTGCATTCCAAACTTTAAAACTAATATTCGGACGCTGTTGTCATTCTTATTGCATATTTTAGCAACTGAGTAGAGATAGTTATATTTTCCTTTTCAATGGCAGTGAGCTATATTTATGTATGTATACACATGTATTTGAATGCAAGATATACTTTATAAATTAAAACACATATAAATACACGCTGCCTATTGCAACACATGAAAATACATACATACCACAAATACTTAAGTAGTCCCTTTCGTCATTCTGGAGTGCTCACAAACAGCACAATTGAAATTAATTACGTGAAAATAGCGGTCCACTGTGTTTACAAACAGCTTCAAGAGGGAATTTCCAACCGTTTCTAAATGTCTCTCTCTATAAAAATCCCACTTTATTCTTTATCGTGAAATTAGGGGGGAACAGCGGGAAAATTAGGCTTTTGCAGATGTTCCTTCTTATTAGACTCCTTGTCTACTTATCTGCAGCGTAGCGTTCCCCTTACTTTCCCAACTTTCTCCTATATTTCTTGAAGCTTTGGCGTGTACTTTACATGTATTTATTTTCTTTTACACAAAACCACAACAAGATCAACTCGACCTAAATTATTTACTGTTGGTTGTGGAAAGCTTATTATATTTATTCGTCGGCATGTACCTAAGCGTGCATATATATGCGTGTACATATATCTCTACCGGCAGATAAATATAACAACAACGGTCTGTTTGTGGATTTCAGTTCCCAAAAGTACTCACAAAAAACCACAAACTGTGACGACTGCTGACGCTGCAAATATCCCTACGGAGTCTTCGGGTACATTTGTGAATTTATTTTGGTATGACAATGTTATAGACAGCAATGTCATGTAAACAGCGCGTTGCTAAATTTGTTCTTTTTATGATTCAGATACATTAGATAGTGTCGAATATTTTCAGACTTTGATCCTGAATTTGTAGGATTTTAGTGTTCTTTGAAACAAAAAGCACACAAAAATTTTTGCAATAGAAAATACATACATGCTATTTTAGCATGACTATGGCAAATTTTAATTAAAAAACAGAAATTTGCTGGAAGTTAAAAAAACGGAATGTTTATATAGCAAAAACGTCAAACAACATGTAATTTTTGCAAACATGTATACAGTTTTTGATAATATGTAATGATATTCATAGCATTAACGTTAACATAACTGTAGGACATTATTTTAAATGGTAATTGCAAGTGTCTTAAAAATAAAGTTTAGAGTTGAAAATGTGCTTTTCAGCAGCCACTACACTGAACTCTCGCTATAAAAGAACGCTATAAATCACTAAAATTAGTCTCTTATATAGGAATTCTCTTATAGAGAGAGCTAGTATGTGTATAACTAGGTATGATATGTAAGCCCAAAGAATCTCTTACAGAGAGAGTTCTCTTATATGGAGATCTCTTATAGGGAAAGTCCGGTGAATTTCTTGGGTCGTGGGTGGCTGAATTGACGCTCTTATTGCTAGCAATTAGCAAAGCGATTGAAGTAATGAGTGTTTGGAGGCATGAGGGAAAATTAGTTTTGGCATTCCAGGAATTTCTTGAGTGTGTGGTAACTTCACGAATTGGAGCAAATATTTCAGTTTTAATTCAGTTCCTACGGCGTTGCTGTATTTGATTAATTCTGCGCCTTTTCTTTCCAATAAAAACTTCTACATATAAACTACAACATATTTTTAATCAAAAATGTTGAGAAATTACAAATTTCTTGTATTTCAAACAATTGCGTAATAAAATACATAAGTCAATTTTCACGATGTGCAAGATATAAAATAAAACCTCTAGCAATAAAAGTTTCATGTACTCCAGATTTATTCAATGTGGATGAACGAGAGCAGAAAAATTCACAAAGTGCATATATTCGGTGGAGATGACAAGTAAGCTATCCCCTTGTGCATCTAACTGCAAAGTGTGACATCCACCATCCTTTTAAGTGAAAGGTATGGTATAACTCCACTATAACTTACAATTGCCCTGCAGTAGAATTAAAAATACAAAAGCTCCCCCTGTTTTCAGATTTTAATGCAATTTAAACAGCAGGATATCCCATTTTGCACTGAAATTATGGTGGATATCTCAGCTTGCATTTAGGTTCACATGGAGGCCTTTTATCTCTACTCAAGTTTTGAAATTATCTAATTTTTTTATCTAAAATATTTAATGCAAGTTATAGAAAATTACTGAAAAATCACGAATTTACCACCGAAACGTTCCCCCAACTCAGAGCAAGTCCTTAATTATATTTACCAATGTGTGCTCAGGTGCTTGAAGTTTCCGTGTGGGCAGGATTTTATTATGTAACTGTATGGCAGCAAATACCAAATCCAATAATATTACATAGCGAGTTTTTAATGAAATTGGAGAGAAGCAACATAACATCGCTGAAATGATGAGATCTAAACAGAAATGTATGTTAACATATATAGAAAGCAATGTGTACATATTTGCTGTCATATCAATATTTTAGCACTCCGATTTTGTTAGTTTTAGTGCTGCCGGACAAGCTCTTGATCCGCTTTTACATTTTGATACATATTTTTATGCAACACTTTCCCGTACGTCCGATTTCTCTATGTATTTTGCATCTACGTATATAGAATATGGGGTCTGCCGAGTCTTTCACAAGAGCGAATGATAAATGGAGTGCTACTGGACCTGTGATTCTTGCAAAATTTATCATATTTATTTATGTACGATACGATTTAAGTCTTGAAAACCTGCTAAGTGGCATTTCGGGTGGAACGTCAGCGCTTGCAATAGAATTTTAATATTAAAATTGCCATTTGTTTTTGCGGAATTTTGCATTAAATGCAATGAAGAGATTTGTCCTTGAATTTTCCTGGGAATAGTGTATTTTTAGCTACAGTTTCAATTCTGATAAACAAAATAATATCCACCAATTTTTTGACACAATTAAATTAATACAAAAGTAAATAAACATTAACTAAAAAACAATAAAAAACAAATGTTCTAAAAATTAATACAAAAAGCAAAAATTGTAGTAAGTAAATGTTTTGTACAGTCAATAATTCGTCTTGTTCCTTTAAAAACATTGCATTTCCATACTAAATTCCTGGTAAAAATTTCAACAAAACAGCCTAAAACTTATTTCGCAATTTCTGTCCTTCCGCAATTTTCCACAGACAATATATATTGCACTTCAGAACTTTGTATTCTGGACGTGAGCGACCACAGCAATGAGAAAATGCATATAGGCGAAATGCTGGAGGAGCTTTTACAGCCTTTTAAAATTTATGGCGCTCAACGCATCAAAGCCCGATATTAACTGTGGAGGCTCGGAATAAAGAGGGAGAGAGAAGACGACACGGATTTTATGTCCAAGGCCGCCGGATTCTCAAGTGAAGGCAGCTGTCTGCTTATCAAAAGGCTTGCGGGTAGCCGAACTCCCGGCAACATCGGAGGATCCGTAGTAAATGAAGAATTCCTGCTTTAAAACACAAAACAGAGAATAATGTTTGGGTAAAAGCGTTCGTACAGGAAATCAAAAGTTTTGTAAAAATGTTTATGTAATGTTCGTCCATTTTACATATTTTTCGCATTTTCACTTGCAGTATTCCCGGTTTTTATCAAAATAGTCATCCATCCTTACTTGAAATAAGGAAATCATTGTATTAATGCAATAATTATTCCAATGAAAAATAAAAATGGATGACAAATATTTGGTGCTACCAAGAATTTACAAGAATATTTGATTTCATCGTGCATCGAGTTTGACATATTATAGAACCTAATCCTTTAATACATTTCCCAGAAAATATTACCAAATTCTGAAGTATTCACAACAACAGTGTAATATTTCCTTCCTTTGACACATATTCGAAAAACAAATACAAAGGTAAATTAAAAGGGAAATGGAGCGCTGCGGGAAAAGCGATCTTTGACTCAATGAGCGGAAAACGGAGATTATATTAACGGAATCGTAAGTTACACTCCTTTCAAAGTCGAGCTCATTTATGACAATGACGGTGACTATGAAGTATTTTTGTATGTATAAAATGAACGACAACAATATGTAGCAACAACAAAAAACGACGATGACGATGACTTTGATCAACAAAACTCTCAGCTTCCTCGTGGCGGCATCATTTACAATCCGTATCATCAAACCCGATTTATTAAAGTAATGTGATCCCCGCATTTTTGCTCTTTAGCGATGATCCAGTTTTGTAGTTTTCCTTTACAAAAACTTTGGAGGGGAAACTAAATAATCTCCTACTTTTTCTTACGACTTTATTTACGTTTGAAAAGTTGTTGCCTCTTTTTCACCTTTTGTAGCTTCGCCCGCTGTTAAATTCATATTACAATATGAAATGCACAGCTAATGTGCGGTCCCAATCTTATTCTCTCTAAGAACATAGAGCAGCTTTTTCGGTCTGCCTCCACAAAATATTTGGATATTTTTGTTTAGAAAACATCACCGTGCTTGAATTTAGATGAATAAAATACAATAAAAATAATAATAAAATAATGATAATAATACAAAATATATAGTTAATAATAAACAAATAATAATAAAAAATAAATAATAAATAATAAATAAATAGTAATAAATAAATAATAACAAAAAATAAATAAATAATAATAATAAATAAATAAATAATAATAAAAAAATAATGCAGTTATGAATTTCTATTGGAATTCCCATTTAAAATTTAATTTAAAAAGTTCCGCAATATTTCGCGGATTCCTTGCATAATTAAAACATACATTATCCAATTCTTATAAATGTTTGAACATTTGCATCGATGAATAAATTAAGGTAGGCTTTCATACACCTTTTAATGATTGAATTCGAACTTTTGTAAGCAAATGATTTATTCATTAACCATCGTCATTACAAAACCGAAGGCTGTCACACTATTAAGAGGATGAAAGATGAGATAAGAATTTATTACGGTTATTGATTTACTCGGTCGTTATAAGACCATAAACTTTTAGCCATTAATTTTAAAAAAAAGAATCGACTATGTAAGGCGACACTCCTTCCTAATTAAACACATACATTCACAGTAAATCAACAGAGAAAACTCTATATTGATTTGTAAACATTTACTGGAGCAAAAAACAGACCTTTTAGTCTTCTAACTTCTTAGAATCTTACTATTAGAACAAAAAATGATTTCCGACGAAGTGTGGCGCATTACTGCGACGCTTTTCAACATTTTTTATAATTGTGGAATTTCTCCGATTAAACTTCAAAAACGTGGAACTAGTTATCGAGCAAACAGCTGTAGCAACTCTACGTATCTTATTTTATCCGTATTTGTGACAATTTTGGACATTTTAAAAATCGGAATTTATGTACGATGCGCAATGGAAACCATGTCAGCAATTTTGGTCATACAGTTTTACTTAATGTGTATTTATTTCTATTCAGTAATTTCAAGAGTTGCAATAATGGTTAATCACACATCCCTAGAGCGATTTATCAATTATTTGGTTTACATGAGCGGGAAAAATACAGGTTTGTAAGCAAAATTGCACAAATATTATTTGTACATATTTCAAAATTTTAGTATTAAAATTTAAATGTCAAAATTATAAAAGGAATTTGTTTTTAAACTCTTATACATGCATTGATTCTACGCTTTACAATTTTATCTGAAACGTTATTTTTTTAATTATTTGACTAAATAGAAAAGTTATACTCTACGCCCCTTCAAAAGCCATCCAGCCCATCCAAACCCAGCGTTATTAATTGCGATACTTCCGAATCCAAAGCGTTTTCAAAAATAAAATCAATTATATCAAAACTAAAGAAATATTTTTATGAGCGTCTTCACGCACCAGACCACTTAATTTTTGAATTACAAGTTTGTTACGTTGCCATAGCAATCGTTGGACCTTTCCTGGTTCTCTATATGTATTTTAATGAATCTATATTTGAAAAATTGTTTTTCTACTACTGGCTACCAGTTTGCTTTAAAACCCCTGCGCTATATTATTTTATGGGAGTGGTCGAATACCTGAGAGCCCACATAACAGCTCAAGCTGGATTTTATCTGCTGTTCGTAGCCACCAAATCTCTGTATTTAATTTGGAACTGGACAAAAGTAATATTGTAAGTAAAGCTTTAATTATTAATACTTGAATAGAAAAATCGCAATCAAACCGGACTCTCGCTATAAGAGATCTCCATATAAGAGAACTCTGTAACATATCCTTTAGGCCAACATATCATACACGGTTATATTCATATGATCTCTCTCTATAGGAGAATTTCTATATAAGAGACTGATTTTGGTGATTTATAGCGCTCTCTTATAGCGAGAGTTCAGTATTATAATAAATCACAGAATAATTCCATCATCTTATTTTTAACCTTGCATCGTTTCCTTTTTACAGACAAACGGAAAGGAGAGTAAATTCAAGCTGGGATGACGGACTGAAGCTGTACAAAATCTGCTACATCATGCTAACAGATGTATGTAATACGCTCAAACACCTGATTTTCTATGGATTGTCCTCAGCTGCATGCTTAACAATTGCAAGCAATTACATTGCAATTACAAAGATGAATTCGCTTGACTGGGAAGTTTATTTTGTCTTTCCCTTTGCCTCCGTCTGGTTTCTATCGCGCTGGTACCACATGTTCACTGCCATGGGCAACTTGTACTCCATGAGTTTAGAGTTCAAGAGGAAGTTCGGATTAAAATATTATCTTGATCCCTACATGAACAGACAAGCATTAACGTTGCGGCCATTTTGTGTCCATGCTTATCTGTTCATAATAAAGGACACGACGATGAATACGTATTTTCGATTGGTGCTGGATAAAACACTCGATAGTATTGTAATGTAAGCCATAATGTATACACTAAACTCTCGCCATAAGAGAACGCTATAAAACACCAAAATCAGTCTGTTATATAGGAATTCTGTTATAGAGAGAGCTAGTATGCATATAACTATATATGATGCGTGGACCCAAAGGGTCTCTTACAGAGAGAGTTCTCTTATATGGAGATCTCTTATAGCGATAGTTGGGTGTACTAAAAACATAGCGTTTTAGCTGAACCACACTTGTTTCTGAGGCGCGACCGCCCAATCAATTTCAGAATTATTTCCTACAATTTCAATTTTGGTTCTAAAACGGTGTCAAAATGATAAAATTTAAAACTTTATTAATATTAAACTATCGGAAAAACACAGTGGTAATTTAAAGTACACCATGGAATGAATTATAACATAACAAAATTCTTAGCAGCTTCACCTACGGCCGTGTTTTTAAAAAAGCCAAACATTACTCTGTAAATTATCAGAAATTTTGATTTTAGTGTACACAATGGTATGCAATTTAACATAACAAAATTCAAATCAGCTTGACCTTCAGTTTAAACACGCTAGCACTGTGTTGCAAATCCTTACGTTCTTTATCTTCAGTATGCTGAATGGTGCGCATTTGAATACAACCTCTAACAAAAAGATAAGTACAACGACAAATAAAATCATAAGGAATGACGCAAAAATCAAACCAAGATCAGTTTTTTCAAATGAAAGTGGATGTACATACTCTGTGTAGTCTTGAAGTAATTTCCATGTACGCAAGCCATTGTTGGAATTACCCTTAATAGACCAAAAGGTATAAAGTCCAGATGATACAGCAATCTTAGCCCTTTTTGGAACGGCTTGAAGTCTATTGTGCCCAGTGGTTTCAATAAGAATAGCTCTTTCAATTTTATGGAAATCATTAGTCCGTTTAACATTATGTGCAAACTTGGCCTTGATTTTACCTTCATGCATTGCTTTTTTGAATTGGTTCCAATAGGTGTAAATTGTACTTTCGGATGTTATCAGCGCTGTCTTTCCATGTAATAAATGCTCTTCAATAAAATCATTATTTAAAACATTATTTACACAAAATGCAAACGTTGTCCGATATATTGATTCCTGTTCAGAATACTTTGCGAAAAATTTAGAATTAGGCTTCGATTTATAAAATTTCCACTGGGATTCGATTTCGTCTAAATGCAATAGGAACTCTATATTTTTGCTACCTGCGAAGGTAGGACCAATATATCGGATCTCCCATAGCAGTAGGTGTTTTTGGACATGGGAAAACCCCATGCTAAAATTATTACAATCTCCAAAAGGAACCAATATCATAAATCCGTTTTCATACAGTTCATTGATTTCTTTGAATTTGCATTCGTAAGGGAATGGAACTGAAAAGCAGGATTTTAATACCCCCTTGTAGCCATTGATTATGATAAGTGTACACAACGCCCAAATGATGTATACGAAACATAGGAATCTCAAAACTGGCCGGCTAGATGGATCCGGAATTTTGTTAAGCACTGCAATGTCCAGCCCCTGTTCAAGCACTGGGGCGTAAAGCCAAATTATCCATATATTCCCATTTCCAAGGTTGCAATTGCCTGGGAAAGCAATCACCATTTTAATTATACACGCTATTGCGAGAAAAGTGACGAATAAAAAAATCCAAGTTGCTTTGTCAAAGGGAGTGACAAATACTTGGAAGTTCGACTTGATTTGTTCAACACCCTCTGCAGTAATGAATTTAAAACTTTCCTGGCCGCCTATTTTGATGACCTCAGTACCGTAAATCAATCTTCGCATATTCCAAACCGAGGTAAGGGGTAACGCAATTCTAGGGTAATTTTGGTCACCCAAATTTATCACGTAGCTTAGATTACGGACCACAAAATCAACAAACTCCATGTCAAACATCTCATCAATTGCCCACATAACATTGGTGTTACCATTAAGAGCGTCAAGTGTATTTCGAGCGAGGTCAAAAGACAATCGGCCGTCATCCACAGGAATTTTGACACAAAAATATTTTGGCCGTAATCTGGTGTTGATTGCCATATTTGAATGATATTCACCGGAACAATGTGTACATATAATCACAATGCGCTCAAACATAATTGTTTGTGGTGTAACTGCTTTCTGAATACGGTAGATAATTATGGATACAATCGAAAAGCTATAAAAAGCCCTCTCTAAGTACCCTACTGAGGTGGACGACGCTTCCAGCTCAAATATATTTGTAAATATGTAATAATAACTTGAACTGATTCTGGAGTAAAGTATTTTGTAATTTTCGAAAAAATCATTATCGTCAAATATATATTTGCCATTGATAATGTGAGAGAAACGTGACGTGTCCTCGCGTGTGAAGAAAGTGAATTGCGCGTAGCATTTAATGTATCTTGAAAGAACAAACAAATCGCTTTTAGCATACTTTGGAACCCTCATAGCTGAGCCCCATTTCCGGTCCTTAGGTATGTCAACAATTTGAATGGGTACATCGATGAAAGTGAAATTCACCAAGTTGTAGTTGTTAACAAATATAAATTGAATGAAACACGCGGATGCATTTTTTACTGTCTCTGGTATAAACAATGTAGTAAAATCTTGGTTCACCTGCGCAGATCCGAAACTAACTAAACATATTAGTACCAGCAGAAAAGTCATGGTTAATAATTCTCAGTGTCCAATTTAAGAATTTTGGATTTTTTAAATAATTATTGTCCGATATTTGTAAAAGGAGTTTTCGAGATAGTAGTGCTGTCCACTAGGTTTAAATTTGCTACTCTTTAAGGTTGTTACGTGTGACGACAAAATTGTTCCTGCCGTAGCAAATTTTATAGGAATCAATTAATTTTTACTTCCACGAAATTGATATGTCTTCCGCTCCTTTGCAGTGCTTGCTGTTAATATTTAATGACAAATTAGGCTTGCCGGAAGGTAAGTTTTAATATCTTCGGTTTTCAAAGCGTTTCAAGTTTCATTTGCGTCAAATTTCAATTGTTTCGATAAAAACATGTTAAGAATAATTGAAAAAATACATGTGGGAGATCAAGGCATCCACACGTTATTTCATTACTAAAATGTATTCAAGGAAATAATTTAGAACAAGTTCCCTAGAATATCAACATATGTAGAAGATTATACTAATTAACTAGAAGCTTATTATGCGACGGCTTTCAAATGTGTTTTCAAGATAGACATGCTTTTCAATTGGTCATGTTTCCTACTCTTTTCTGAAAACCAAGCAAACCTTTGAGAGAAATGTAAACTTATTTTGTATTTCCGAAACTAGGAAGCAAATCTATTCCGCACACTATCTAGGAAATTAATCAAACTTCAGAATTTAAATAGTTAAGAATCTACTTCCTCAATGTTTTATGGTTCTAGAGTATTACCGTTGAGCTTAATTTATGTAATATTTTGTTCCATTTTTATCCTAGTGTTTGGTAAAATTCACAACTAATAAGCGTGCGCTAATAAAAATAATATGTATAGTAAGTAATTCAAAGTAATTAGAAGTAAATGTATGTAATATCACTTATATTCATTAAAATAATTTTATTGAAATGCGCAGGTAAAACTTTTGAAATTTTTGTAATTAATTTGGCTTAGCTATTTTGAAGATTTCTTTCTGATCTCTCAATATATCGTCTACTTATGACTGGATTGAATTGCAAGTGGTTCACTAATGATAAGAATAAATAATAATTGTGTCTATTTACTTTTACTTATTATAATCTGTAGGCTCCGTTTGTCAAAACTTACCAGTCAAATAAAGCAAATATATTTAGTTGATCTCTATTTGTGAAATGGGTATGCATTCGAATTAATAAGGAGGTTTTCATTTTGAAAACAATTGTTATTTAGTTTTTTGGAACAACGTTTTGGGAGTTCTCCCTTCATTAGTTTCAAAGAAATAATGACTTATTCGTAGAATAAGTACGACCAAGAAAGCTTAAAATAACATTTTTTGTAAAACTAAATCTTTTCAAACTGATAAAACAAGTTATTTAAGTTGCTATAACAAAATTGTGGCTATAACAAAAGTTCATGTTTAGTAAAATTTAATTGTTTCAGTTTGTAGCATTTAAAACCTTAACCCTTGCTGTTCTATACCTCAAATTTGGTTGTTGTGTTTTTTACATTTGTTCCCTTTACATATGTCAAGTGATACGCACATGACTGATTTTCACCAAACTCACTACATTTTGGCTGCTCTCCAAAAAGTTGGGAAAAAAGGCCATTTTCTTATTTGGCCGGAATCTCCGGCAAAGTCGGCCAATTTTGGTGAATTTCAAATAACTTCTTTGAGCAATTTTTCAATGTGGCACAAAATTCTCCTAAACGTCCCTTCGTGACTTCGTAATCACGTTTTGGAAAATTACTTTTATCAACCATGGAAATTATTTTATTTTGTGGCGGGAGGCTCATTTTAAAAAATCTTAGTGCCCATAACTCACTCAATTGTGATCCGATCGAGTTACAGCTAGTGCTATTCGGAAATCGAATTCTTAAGGAAACCTATTTCAGGCTTTCTTCGAACAAATTTACCATTTTCACGCCAGAACGCCGAAACGTTGAAATCCATTATGTCAACGATTTCTCTTCATATAAATGCCACTTTATTCCTTTGTACTGATGTTATTATGTGTTACCATGTTGCCATTTTTTTTCTACGTATTTGCCTTCGTAAACAGTTGAGCATTCCTATGCTTTTTCATACCAAAGAAAAACACATGTACTTTTCTTATTCGCCCTCCTTTCTTCATCACGATAGACAGCATTCTTCCTATCTAAATGCATGAAGAGTGTCAGCTCATTGGAACATATATTTTTTGGTTGTAAATTAATGGATAGACATAGAAGTAAATTCCTAAATAATATCCCGCACGGTAACAAACAAATATAATAAAGAAGGCAGATGAGCACATCCACGATATTTACTATTTTGTGATAAATTTGATTGGTGTATATCGTCGGTTAAACCAGCATAGGAGCTATTTTACTTTTTAGCTAATTTGCATAAGCGCTATGTTAGTTTTGT
>JAQGAK010001753.1:0-27221 GCA_034696945.1 Lipothrix lubbocki | reverse complement strand
AAACCAAAGTCAGGGTTTTACTTGGAATAGTTTTGCATGCAAACATTAAAATATCGTGCAACCATATTTGTTCCTGTGTTACAACAACGCTGCATTTATTTAGATAATTATGTTTACGATATGCCAACATATTTACAACGTATTTAGTAAATACTACTTCGGGGAAATGTCTTGTAAAAAATACTACACTTGTACAGTGCTACACAGCAACATAATAAACAAGTACATACTTACAATTAATAAAATTTAAATGGAAACAGTCGAAGCAAACATGAAGAAAATATACATTCTCCAAACATTTTTTTACATACAGGCCATTAGTTTATTATATTTGCTTGAGAATACATAGATACGTTTAATGCTAACATATAACATTGCTGTATGCTGCACAATCAAACTATCATTTTCTTTAATAATCTTAATCGGCCTCTTTGTTTTAGCTCATACTTACATTTTATTTCGCATGCATGCTCCTCACACATTTGTACATTTTCTCTTCCAATGAAATCTGTATGTATTTATAGCACACGTGAATCATGATTATTAGAATACCTATGTATAAGTATAATGTATGCAGTAAAAAGCATGCTGCATAAATTGACTCGAGCAAATGAAAATCAATATGATTGATACATACATACCTGTGAGAATATGTGTTATAGTATAAGTATATTTGTTCTACATCAATGAACTTCCGTAAATTATCAACACTTGAGAATTACTATATACTACTTCATGCATTAGATGCCATGCTTTTAAACGACAGTCAGTTTTGCTTACAAATATTTATGAATTACCTGTAAGCCTCAGTCATTCTTAGCGTTTAGTAATGGTATACATACTTAGATTTTGCCTACTAAAGTAGAATTAAAATATGCAAACATACTTACAGTGTTTTATGTAAACACTTCTTCGTATGTACTTATATGTATATAATTATACATAATGTAGAATTACACCGATACAATGCTGTACGACAGCATAAAACAAAACAAGTAATGAACTTACAATTACAAGAATAAAACCGAATGGAAATACAAGTGTGACGCACATCATCCATTTACAGCCAGCAGGTCTATTCCACTTCGACTGATGTCACAAGCTGGAAAAAATCCGGAGGAGTACTTCTTGTAAATCGACTGTAAATAAAATTGTGTGTGTAAATTAAACTGCTTTGCAAGCATATGTACATATATTATGACGTAAAATATAATTCAATATGAACTATCCTGTGGATAATTCTCGAGAATTGTAGACAACCGGTTGATTGATTAACGATGAAGTAGTGTAGATGCATAGGTATATGTGATGTCTGGAATATTATCCGATGTACAGTCAATTGTACACACATTAATACACACAAGTACAATAGTATGTCGATCGATAAAGCTTAAAAATAGTCCGATGACAAGAATTTCATAAAATGTTTATATATGGTCCTGATAAACATCTTACAAGCTAAATTCAAGGAATTTCATTAACGTCTTCTTCTGAGCAAGAACACCATACAGCTTTCCACCGGAACAAGTAATCGCCGGTAGTAATTGCTATTTTATTGGAAATTCAACTTTTTAAACTTCTTTCAATGTACATATATCGTTAATGCTATCTTTTACAATCAATATATTAGTTACAGTTTGCCAAACATCGTAGTAAAAGACGGTTGTATAAAAAGAACTTCTGGGTTCACATTGTATTTTAATTCTTAATACACAAGTGTTGCTTCCATACAAAAATTGCTACGAATTTGTGATTTGCTCCACAAATTTTTGAGCATTGGCCCTAAATCTACCCTACTTAGCAATAACTTCATTAGGACAAACTGTGATGGCATTTCCATAATCGACAGTAAAAAAAATACATTTTCAAAACTATGAAAAACTTCTACTTTTGCAGTTCAATGTGGGCTTTTTTAATCATTGCCATTTCCGAAGTTGTAAGTTAAATAATTACTATTAATTGTATAAATTCATTTTTGTTGTAATCACAAAGCCATAGTAGCTAAATTATCGTGGGATATTGTTAAAATGTACTTTACCAATATCTTCTCACAGTGTGAACTTATAGTTTTCTAATGCAGTTAAAAAATTTGTACTAAAGATAAAAATTATATTGAATTGTTTATAAAAATTGTTTTTTTAATTCCGTGTGTAGTCTTTATATCTCTGGTTGGCGATCGTCTTCACAGGACAGCTCAGGCATGCTCTTACAACGGAATTTGATCAAGCGCAATTAATTGCAGGTTTGATGTAGCTTTTAAGTTGAATTTGATAGTAGCTTTAAACATGGATTGTATCAATGACGAGATATATTCTACATACATTCCAACAATCAAAACATTATTTCTATAGGTAATAATATTTATGACTAATTATCCTTCATTAATTTTGCAGAAACCTCAAAACAAATAGTACAAATTGGGTGTGCTGCATTTGGACTAGTTTGCGCTCTTTTGCTTTTAGATGGCGTTCGCAGGGTAAAAGACGATTTTTGATAACAATAATAATGGTTTTTTACTATTTTTTTGAATATATTTATATAAATAACTTCGATGTTATTTTAATTATGTAAAATTTAATTTTTTACCATAGATCAGCGTATGAATCAGATTAAAATGCTTAGTTTATTTTATTTTTCAATTTCAGAATATACTCAAGGGATTACAAGTATGGATGATCCGTATAACCACCCTGCCTTACATCATAATATTCTCATTCTCTCTTGTAACCCAAAAATGTCGATTTCCTGAGCAAGAAAATATTTTCTACATAATATTGCTAGTAATGCAAATATTGATATTAATTTTAGCGAGTAGGTTTAGTAGAACAATGCTCAGTTATTCCAGTGAGGATTGCATCATGAAAGGTGGGAATGGAGGGAAAAAAGTAGACAAGGATGTAGAAAAAGTCTCGATGTTAATCAAAATTGAAAAGGTCTAAGGAAAATCTGCTCAAAATCAAGAATAAAAATGTAATATTGTGTTGTAAAGTGTTATGTATATTGTGGTAGTTAGGCACATACTATAGGTGACTCACACCAATGAACCCTGTAAACCCAGATATAAAAATGGATAATTGTTTCTTCTAATGGTCTCCAGGAAGCAATAAACTGCAATCAGCTGTCTGGGGTTAACTTGTACAAAAAATATAATTATTACAGATTTCTATGAGATAGATATTTAATTACAAATATTTTGTAAAATCCTTTAGTTGATTACATATAACATCCTTTTTAACTTTATAGATTTAACTATATTTACTATGGAAGGTAATTTATTATCTATTCATCCGTGTCGCACTAAATTATTGTTGCGATGTTATTACGTAAATTCATCATTAATAATTATTTTTTCTTATTGTTGCTACAAGGGGTGGACTAAAAGTCGTTGAACCGTTGACCGAAGCTTTAAAAGAGTAAAAGTCCCAATTAAAAACAACTGAAACTATTATTAGCCCACAGAGCTAACTGAGCTAATTTTAAAATAAATAATTTATGAAGCTTGAATTTCACCTCATACATTAAATGCAATTGGTATTCCCAATTCACCTTTGCTATAAATACATGTACACAGGTAACTGCAAGAGAAAATGTACTTATGTGAAATTCTATGCGAAATAAAGATGAACCTACATAATATGTGTATTCATATTGTGTATTACTATATACCATTAAAACATGTAGCTGTGCTAAAAACCAAGACCGAATCAGATTTAAATTTAAAGAAAGTAGCTGTACATATTTATAGCTATATATAGCTTATATACATATTTCCGTATTGACAAATCTACTTATTAAAAAATATACTAATTTTCCCATTAGGTTACTATTACGCATGTGTATTGTCATTCCCAATTAAACATGTACTTAAAATAAGATTACAATGAAATCCCAACTGATTGTAAGCTTCTAAATTTTACGTCTCTTAAATTGTAATCATATTTATATACAAATTTATATATACATACATACATGTCCGTTTAGCACCGCAGCGTGTGCTATTAAGCTTTGACTGATTGCGAGATTAAATTGATTTTCTATGTGCTTTTAAATTAGCATTCAAAATTTTTTCCCGTCATCCTTTGTGTGCTTCTTATTTATTGATAGCCCTAAGCAACAATACCTTCTATATTTAGTTACGGAAGTGTGTACACTTGCAATTATAATGGTACCTTTCGCTATGTAGGACTTGCTTGCAATTACTGCAGCACAATTATTTACAGTATTCACCTGTATACTGTTTTGTATGCTGACAGACACTTTCGTGTGGATTCCAATGAGCCTTGGAATTAGCAGAGTCAACAATAATTGTTATAAGATTTTCATTACGGAACACTATGGGAAGTTACTATGGAAAATTAAAATCCATGGGAAAAATTGATTATACAATATTAGCTTTTTACCTATCTTGATTTTGCACATTTTCTGGATCAGTGTGCCCCTACGTGGTGTACAATTGTGCATACAAACGTGAAGCGTAATTAATACTTATGTACAAGACAAAACAATAATTACGTACAATTTAAGTTCATATAAAGTTCATTATATAAAAGTTAACATGGCTGATATTAGTGTTAAATCAAATGGTGGGAGCAAGTGTGAAGGAAGCTCGTAATATTTTGTATATAGGGAATTAGTACATACAGCTGAATATTTTACATAATGTAGGTTTATATGTAGACGTGAACACCTGACGAACCGGTTCCATACCTAAATTGTAAGTCGTTCGTGATGAGGCTTCGTATATCCAGCTGAACAAAGTAAATCTTAAATGCATAATTATACGCCCTTGTATTGTCAATAAAATTTCTTGAGATACTGACTTCTTGGAAACGGATTTCTAGGAAACTGATTTTGACGTTATTTTTGTTTAACTTAATGTGCCGGGAAGCCTCTCGTCGTGTTTTTTTCCAGAAAAAGTGCTAAAAAATTACCTTCTTGGATAAATACACAACTGGTTCTTTCTCAGCGACTATTGTGTTATTATTACTGTAGTGCTCAGTCAAAAGTAATAAGTGATTGTTCTGCCCTAGGATTCTCAGATATGATTACATCATGAAAAACCGAATTATCTGTGGGTGCCGCACAAGTTCCATTGTGCTTGCGGTTGCAGTTTTAAAAATCGTAAGATATTTGTATTAAATTGATATTATTTCTTGTATTAGAGTTTAACATACAATTTCTGTTATTATATTGGGCTTTATTATTTAATCAAGTTTTTATTTTGCAGTTCATATTTTTATACTTGATCACCGTGTCCTCGAGGCACCTTAATGATGTATTTATTTTTGCATCGATCACTCCAAGTAAATCAATTTCAACTGTAATAGGTAAGCTATTATTAATTATTTTTAGAATTTTTCGATTTTAAAATACAGCTTTGTAATAAAATATAATCATAACTGATATAAATATTGGAATTTCACAGTTGGGATATGTTATATAAATTAATAAAAAATATTTATTTTTTCCCAGAACCAGCGATAAAACTTGCCGTAGCGTTTTCCGGGCTAATGTTTGCCTTGCTCCTGTTTGATGGCATTCGCCGGGTAATTAATTAAACGTATATACATTATATGTCACCTTATGTTAATTTTCTAAAATGTATTTGAATTAAAATTATTTATTCAAGTATTAAGTTAACTTAAATTTTACAAATTCTTTGTTTTGCAGAACAAGCCAATACTGCTGCAAATTTGGATGGTTTGGGCGGTTATTCCATTATTTTTTATTGTTTTCCGGCTGTGCCTGTGTACAATGGAAGTTAATCCTCTCCGATCGATACCATACGTATTGTTACTAGTTTTCCAAATATTTAGTATTGTTATTGTTCGTATACACAGCATGTCACCTGCAACGATGGAATGCAGAAACCAGTATACTATTGTAGATTCTAATGAGTGTGATGGTGTTTTGGAGAAGTGTTGATTTCCCTTTCGGTTCCGCCAGTGCTTTCACGTCATTTTCTATTACCTTTTGTACCTGATTTTATATTGAAAACTATTTATTTCACTTGTGAATAAAATGCTCAATTAAATTTACGTCTAATCGTAAGTGTGACGAATATTATGTTTTAAATTACTTATTTTGGTCGACACTATTTCAATTTTCGAAATGATTATGTAGATGGCAGCACACCCCAGAGGTTTCCTATCATATGTAATACATGTCATTCAAAAATGGGTTTATAGCAAGTTAAATGCTAATAATGAAAAAGACCCGTTTCCGTAACCAACAAATTTTGATGGCCCAGATTTATTTGTTATTGCATTGTGCTACAACTAATACGTTTATATTTTTTAATGTTTCCGAAAATAACTCAACAAAACTGCATGTACAAATTTGTATCTAAAGTTATTTAAATCTGCAAACGTACTAGAATTTTGTAATGTTGTGAATTCAATTTTTTAGCATCTTTACAGAATTAAACGATATTTTTGCCACTCATAATTAGTTGTTAGTAATATGCCTTCAATGTTTTACCCTGGAAAAATACTATTTTATCCTTTTCGCGGTTTAGTCTTCCGTCGAAAACAAAGCGTTTGTGGCTTCCGGGTTAAACGTTCATGCTGTAAGATAAATAACGATGTCAACAAAATTGGATTTAGTAGTGCCGGACTGCAGTTTTCAAAGACCTATTTTTAGAGAAGTAGATTATGTTTTGCAGTGTGCTTGTTTAGATATTCATTTATTTGAAAATTCACAAAATATTACCAACCAATTTATTGTTCTGTCTACATGTATAAATACAGTTTATAAAATAAGAAATTTCTAAATAGCTTTAGGAACAAGCTAACAATTGATACAGTTTTTGTAGAATGACAGAGGTTTTATCGTGCAGTTATTAATGTGTTAAGAACTTCAACAAAGAATGGGTGATGATTTAATTCTCTGCTGTGGCTCGGGACTGTGGTTAAAAACATTGGCAGCCGCGCGGATTGTAAGAAAAATCTGAATATAAATAAAATTACACACAATAAAAGTCGTAAAAAAATAATGAGGAAAATAATCATTAGACAGGTTACCATTGCAGTAAGTATTCTAACCATTAAATGTTACTGATTAAACATAATTATACATAGGTTGAATATACCTGCACCACGTCACTCTTTGCGCGTTCCTTATATAAATCTATACAAGAATTGAAAAATTTGCACAGTCATGATTGCAAAAACGATGAGGATTGTGGTGAGATAACAGAAGGTATGTAGATGTGTTTTACGCTTAATAAAACTTTAGTAATAGTTTTTTACCATTATGTTCTTAAAATCAATTGATTTGTAAGAGAAAATGTTGTACTTGCATGCTTAATGAGTTGCAGTTGATTACAACCCCATATTCTTTTCACTAATTGTGGCCTACTCGTCGCTCCAGCTCATCTACAGCGCCGTGCTTTTGGTTGGATCTACAAAGGTTGAACTTCAAACTATTACATAACAAAACTTACTTTTACTATGAAAAAAATATGACTACCGTTCAAGTAATATGTATATTTTACAATTATATGACAATTATTAGCCTGACGATGAACACAGATGTTGTATGAAAGCTAGAGATCTATTAATTTGTGAATACTATTGTTAATTAACCACGTAAGCCAAGCTAAAAAATGGGTAATATAACAATTTATTACTAATATTAGATCCTTAAAATATTTTTGCAGAAAATTTCCGGTCTTTTGAAAGCTTGGATCATATGGTGTATTGTTGGACTCTTCTTTGCATCTGCCCTTGTCATTATCCGCGTTTTCGCCGTCAATTACAGTTACATAACCTACATCATGGTCGACATGTTTCTCGATTTGTTTATACTGTGGGTGGCGTACAAACGCTTGAATGAGATTCTGGCAGTGCGGTTCAGAGGTGAAATTCTCCTCAACGACAACTGTACGGACCCCTAACGGAACTCAGCAAGAACCAAAGAAGAGTATTAATAGTATAATTAAGGCTGTTAAATAATTCAGAAAAACAAATTTCTTTTTGGAACAAACATTTTCAACATTTTGTTCTCGTGCACTAGTTCTATAGGCAATCCAATACTTATACAATATTTCTGGAATTACTATATCATAACGTGATTAACAATAAATGTCATGGACGATATTTTAGTAGTTGTTAAAATGAAATAATTTATTATTGATTCCTTAATGCGTAAATTGAATGTAAAATTCCAGGCTTTGGCTATTTTAGAGATTCATTAGAACTTTCGTGGGCATGCAGTATGAGAGTTGTCGTCCACCACGTGATTCTTTATTGTATGTATAGTTACGATTGGAATTCAAGCTTAAATTAAGCTAAATTTGGACTGTGAGTATTTTTTAAGTTTGCTTTGATATAATCAATAATCTTAAGTTAAATTAATTGGCTTATAATAATTGTTCTGAATGGCGTAATCATAACCAGTGTAACTTATTAGGAAGATATTCATGTTGGTTAACCTTGCAGTAGCAATAAATTTAAATACACAAAAAATCATGTATGTTAATAGTATATTCAGTTTTTACCACCAAGCAATTTTGCGTTAAGATTTTCAATTAAAAAATCTTTTTAGCCCTTACACAAAACGTGATTTGCATGTCATCAATTATGTATGTGACTAAAAGATACATTTAGTTAATTACTCTGACATGTGTTCAAAATACGGGCTTGACGTACTTTGGCTTTGATTTCCCTATCTTCATGTGAATCCACGGGTGTGGATTAAATGCAGAAAGGTTTCACTTTCTTATGTACGTATACGTATAACCAAATCCAAGAGGATTTGACTGCAGTTACTCTCAAGAGAGTCCAGTCTGCTTGTCTTCAGATTAGAGTAAATGGGGTTTTCTCAATCACTTTCCTGCTCCTTCAACATCCAAAATTGACGGGATGGTTTTGGTTGGATTAAGTAAAGGAGCCTGTGTAGAGTGGAGACTTGATGGCTTCGTCCTCCCGGACTTAAAGTCTCGTATTTCCTCTCTTGGTATATTGGAAAGCTAAAAAGGCACCGAAATAGTAGAATTCGATAGGTACCACCACCATCAGCAGTAGCAGAATATGCAGAGCGAACCACATTTGTAGTATTAGTTTGCATAAGCCCCCTTTCTATCGCATGAACTCAACCCTGGATTACGATTACACTGACACACTCGACATCCGCATCTGAATACTTCCTCCGCTCGCTCATACTCATCATTTAAATGTACAACTTTCTATTAAAAATCTTTTTTACTCCCTTTTTCTATATTCATGCAGAGCGGGAGAAAAAAGGAGATGCTACAGGTACTTATGAGCTTAAAAAATACATGTACACACTTCCCCTGCAAGTAAGTCCGTTTCCTAAGTCAGGTATTCCCTGCCCTTGCTGCACTGTACATTCGCATTTTACCCATGCGAAACAGAGTCAAATCTTGTAAGTGTATACACTTAAATTTAGCAAAGCTTAAAAAAGCTGCATTTCGAAAACTAAATCCGGTTTTAACACACTTTCTCTGGCCCCTGCCGATATACATCGCCAAATATCATGTGCACTGCCGCCGTTGGTATATCCTATTCTCAGGCAAGCTAAATGGAGCCAAGCTCTGAATGAGATTTTGATTCTGTAGCGAACTTTTTTTTGAGATAAAGGAACTAATGCGTACTTATGTAGATACATTTAGATTAACTATACTTAATAATATACAATTTAGAATGGACAGACTCATCTTGCAAAAACAAATGAGAAGAGATGCAAAGTGGGTTATCTCCATGTGAACCTAAGTATGTACATACAAGATGAGACACCCACGATCAACTTAGAGCTACTTAGATGGGACAGCGTTAAAATTGAATTAAAAACTGAAAACGGAGGGAGCGTTATATTGTATTAAAAATTTCAATTGCAAAGCAATGGTAATTTATTATTATTGGATTGGAGTTATCCCACATTGCACTTAAAATGATGGTTGATGTTTAACTTTGCAGGTAGATCCACATATAGCTCGCTTTGCATCTCCACCGACGTTACATTTTTAGTTACATCTGCAGAAAGTGGAATTCTAGAAGACTATCTAACCCCATTTTATTCTCAAATATGATGTAAAAATTATAGACTTCATTTTAAAAAAGGAACGAGAAAGCACTGTCTTTGAGCTGTTAATATAAAGAACCTCCATGAATGCCAGACTGAATTGAAGGTATACATTTCTAAAATTTCGGGGAAATCAGACCTAATTTGTGTGTGTGAGCGAGAGCAATACTTTCACTTAAGTTGATTTACCTCTATAATGCCATGTTTTTTTATTTCTGTTCGAATAAATAATATCACTGTATGCACCTATAGACGAAGATTATTTACATCGATTCAATTGCTTTTAGTATGTTTATAAGAGGTGTAGATGAGTGTATTTGTCTATACTTGTCTGTAGTCTGAGTTCGACAATAAATGGCAAAATTGCGGCGGAATTCCGTTATTTTTAATTCTATATCATTATAGTACATAAATACGCTCAATTTTCCTTCCAATTAGTACATTTCACAAAATAAGCAGATTTTTCTGGTGCTTATTTTTGCCGTTTACACACGTGGCTATAGCAATATGTAGGCTATTTGGAGGGAATTTAAAGCCCCCAAAGTTGGGCATGTCATGTCGAAACCGTATTTATTTTATACTTGAAGAATGTGTGACAGCACAGTTATTTTATTAGCTATAAAGTTCCTTCATTTAAATACAGTGATACCAACTTAAATTGCATGTTTCCCCAAGCCTTTTTTATGTTACAAGCACCAATAGAACTTTTAAATTGCATGTTGTTCCAGCGTTTAAATTTACGACCGTCGTTGTCATACGCTGTTTTCTTTAAAATACCGATATTTATTAAAATGTGTTCGTCGTATTTTTATGTCCCTAAACAACACAGCTTTGTGGTTAAACGATAATACTATACTGTAACAATATAAAACAATAAAGATGCAAATCAAAGCTAATCCTTCATCCTTGTTTTAGTTTGACACACTTATTATTACGTGAGACATTTCCAGTCATAAAATCTATGGAGCCAGCATCAGTGGCAGTTCACTTAACATGATTATTGCTACGCATTCTCTGTAAAACTACTGTGTACCATATCCATTGAATTTTTTTATTTAGAAAAAGCACGACCTCACTATAACGACCAAACCTTACCACTACTTCTTTTCATGTCAATACTCAATTACCACGAGGAAATCCCTGCCTTTGTATTACACCTGTAATTTCCAGCCGAGTTATTAAAAAATGCGGGCTTTTATCTTCCACGTTGCGAATAGAAGCCACGCTATGAGTTTATGTTATGCCCTTAAATACAAATATTGAACTTATATATAAGTTCTGTATATCTATAGTGATACATACATACATAGCTTATACATGCAAGAGTTTAATACACGAGTAGATTTTTATATACAGATAGTCTTTTCTTAAAAAAATTCATACACTGTATATATGTGAATGTGTTAAATATAAATACATATACAAAGAAAATTCAAGCAAAAAATCCAATTCCGTCCAACCTTCCAAAATTTTTTTTATTTTTCCGAAAGAAAAACAATAGCTGGAAATTAATTCTCAGATCCTGGACAAGCAACAGCAGCAGGTTTTGTATGGAGATTGAAAGTGAAAGCAGGGAATATCGTCAGGGAATAATAATGTGCTTTTAAGTCGTTTCTGAACGTGAGTTCGCGTGCAGCAACTCCTTTCTTTATATTCACCATTCACCAGCCATCTATTTATATGTATCTACATTTTATATAATACGGCTAGTGTGGGGTGAATAAATGTGGAGAGAAATATTAACAAGTATAAATACATACTTAAATTCCTCATTGCTTATCGTTAGTATATATAGTTATATACATATATTTACTATATTATATAGGCATGTATGTGTCTACACTACCCGGCCTTTATCATTAGTCGGTCGGATGAGTTTAAAATCCTTAGGTTAATGGCGACGTTGCTGAATGCAGAATTTTTTGAAGCACCATGCACAGGGTTTATTTACGGGTAGCTTATGGCAGGTTTGATTAACGTACGTATGTATACATTTAAGGAGAAAGTTTTCATTACTGGAGTGTAATATATTTGTTAAGTTTCATAGACGTAAATTTGCAAGTTTTCAGGGCCAAATCTACAACTTTTCATAAACACAAATCTGTAAGTATCTATATATAAGCCTAAATCTCTCTGACAAGATTTCCTACTCTACAGTCAGTTAGTCGTAAGTTTTTATAAGCGTCAAACTTCAAGATTTAATAGGCGTAAATCAAAGAACAAGTTTTTAGGTTTTAAGAAGCGTATTTATAGATAGCATACATATACGCTTTTATAAAAAAAAACGAAGTGAAAATTCCATAGAAAATTTTTAGTCAGGAACTCTCGTGATTTAGCAACGCCGCCGATGTGAAAATACAGCCTAAAAACACATTACACTTACTTAGCATTAGGAACAACAGACGTACCGCCAACAACCGAAAATAACATAGTAGGAGAAGGTAAATATAGCAATCACGTTCGAATCTCTTCCATTTGCTTTTTAAACCAATGCACACTTATTACGATTGCTCCGTTCGGGTATATCTGCATACACTAAAGGTTGAGCAATAACGAGAAACCTTTCCGTTCAAAATAGTTTTTAGTTGAAATTAACTGAATATTAGGCTAATGGAGTCACGCAATACTTCCTCCCCTCCCAATATACGCTCTCTCTTACCTTTACAAAATTGACAGCTCCTTGAGTTTTTTATGCGTATCTGAAAATCCTTACCTAATAAATTCGTATATAAAATCTCTTCGATACTATACAAAGGCCCTTCGATGTATAACAAATTACTATATATAATAAATAATAACCACATATAGAAACTTCTATTCTGACTAGCACAGCCGCCTGATCAACTTTAAAAACTTTTAGGTTCACAAAATTATGTGTATAGTATGTACATGTATAAAAAAAGTCTTAGATTTTCTCCCCCGCATGTAAAGCAATAATAATCAATCTGACTTCAATAGCTTCTCATCCATCATCTCCAACACCGTCGGGGATGGTGGAGTTTCAAAAGGGAGAAATCTCAGCAGAGAGCATATGTGCATGCATAAATTGATAAGATCCCGGGATCATTCCTGCTTTACGTACATACAAAAATGGGATGACGGGAGGAAATATATGCAAAGCATATGCAAAATGCATCTATGTGTCTTTATAACCACAGCCACAAGAAATTTTAATTCCGGTTGTCTCATAAACTATTGTAGTAAAAGCCACATATGTGTAAGAGATACAGATTTGAATTTTAATGTTAAAGTCGTAAAATTGTTTATGGCGATGAGACTCTTTAAGCAAAGAGAATTCATTTCTATAAAGTAAATGTGGATGAGTAATCTTTTAGTTGGATTTTCTCTCTGGAGTTGCATGTATGTATGTACATATGTGTATTCAAATGAATGCGGGTAACATAAGTTTTAGGGAATCCAACTTTGACAGAACATGTTGATCCATCAGAGACTCAGATTTACACCTCTCATGTGTGCGTGTGTCAGGCTGTATAACTTGCTTTGCATAATATGTTTGTATATATGCTTGAGTCAGAAAGAGAGCTTGAGAAATATATATAATAGAGAATATGTACATACATTATAATATAGCTACATATTTTGCATACAAACGCATTGCGCGTGTAAACATATATTGTACATATAGACGTGTATTGTATGTGCAGCAAACGTATGGAATATACAGATTGTACTATATTACCCCATGTGTAGGTAAACTACAAAAACTGAAAAGGTAAGAAGGCGGAAGGTAACAAGCGTTCGGATTTGCTCCTCAGAATAAATCAAAAGTTTCAGAACTCATTAGCGTAAAGGGGGAACAAGTTTAAGAATTGCAATAAATTCTATTTTACGACCCAAAGTCCTTTAAATTCATTTTCTCCGGCTGTTGCTTCTGATGATGCTCTTCTGATGCTCCCACAGCTCTTCCTATGTTATAGATATATACCGTTTACATTATAGCGTTTACACTGTTTATACACTATACCGTATATTTATATGTTGCATATACAGTCCATATTCCCTCAGCAGTAAGGCCGACTCATATGTGCATATAACAGTAGGTACGCATATAATGTTGATATAAGCACACAGCTGTCACATTACTATATACCTGCATACGCCTTTTAGCACTCGCCAAAATGTGCTGCTGCCGTCTTCAGCTTCATCCCTTATACTTCTGCATAGGATTCCATTCTACGTGTGTACATATGCATACGTGCCTTCCCACCAACTTTCCAGGTCAAGCTTTGTTAAAAAAAGCAGGGGAAAAATGAGATGAAATTGAGTTTTCCAACCAAACATCATTCCAAGCTATAAACTTGTGTGCATAGAGAGTTTTGAAGAGACGACGCTTTTGCTTTCTTTCCAATCCACAAGTCATCTTTACGTCTTGAAGGACTCTGCTGCCACATTCGCAATAAGTTGCACACACTTTAAAGCGACATAGGTATCTATCTATATGCATGTATATTTGTCTACAAAGGATTGTATTTGTCTATATCTGTACATGGAATATGTAGAGTACGTTTATCTCTCTACATGGGATATATGCATGTTATATACATATGTGTATGCAGTTAAAGTACACACAATACATATAATTGACAAGAAGTAAAAGTATGTATGCACCTAAAATATATAAGTAAGCTTGACATATAGCAGCCAGGCTGTCAGTCAGCCAGAAAAATAAACACATGATGACATTTTGTCTTGGCCAAAGCGCGCAAAAATCTATACTTGCAAGCAGGAGTTTCGATAAGTCAATATACAAATGTGTAATATATTATATACTTTCGATAAGTATGTATGCTTTTAAGCATGACTTAGTGCATGGTACTGCGAGCTTATGTGTTATATTTGTATATGTATCTAGATACCTACAGATAGATGCACCCTATGTAGATACTTGGAGCTTATGGTAACATTTACTTTGGGCTGTCAAGAGGCTCGTTGGAAGTAATAAGAGGATGAGATGCTTAAAATATAAATGTGTATAAGTATAGAAATATAAAGGGAGAAATGCAGTGTGATTTAAGCACACTAATACATAATGTGTATTTTAATATACTTGTACCTACAGGTTAAGAAGGTTATAAATCTATATAGCTGATACAACATTGGGACCTCTTTATAATATGTTGCATGTGTATGGGGAAGAATTATTTTTGATGGAAAAAGACATTTGCTTTCTTTAAGTAACATATGTATCAAGACTGATGGAGAGGATGAGGGATGGAAAGAGTTGGAGAGACCGAGTGGAGGAGAGAGCAAAGGAGAAAGCTGGAAAGAAAGAGAAGAATCTAAAAGCTCTTGAGCTGTGTGTGCCTGTTACTATAGAGAGAAAGAGCTTTTCTATTGCTCAAGAGTCATTTTTGAGGGAAAATTTGCTTTGCCATTCTCAATCACTATAGATGTATTTCCTGCAGTTCATATAATGTCCTCCAAGAGCAGCATTTCTTCATCTCTCCTCTCTTTCCCCACGTGTAAACTCGAGGAATTTCAAAGGTAAACATTATTCCTTTTTGAATACAAACAAGCAGACGGTATAAGCTCCACATGCTGCACTTCACATTGCTGTCGAAGATTTCAATAATAATATAGCCCAAGATTTCAGTTGCTACTTATGATTCTGAAAGTGCTATAATTTTAGATTCCGCTTGTATTTCTATATTTCCAACCTAAAATTTTAAAGATTTAGTTCAAAATTATTTTATAAATGTAAAACTGCATTTTAAATTTAAGCTACTTAAATAGTGGAATACTACTGTAAAACTGATATAAGTTACTTTAAGTTACAAAAAAGCTATTTTAAGGTATTGAAAAATTTTAAAGTCCTATAATTTTAAGTTATTTACTTGAGTAATTTCAAACGGATAAAATATTGATTTGCTGGCTGTTCAAACTTCGGAATTGTAAGTAAAAGTACCGATAAAGCCTGAATAATGATGAGAATTGAATGGGAACAAATGTACTCGTTTGTGGAGGGAAGTTCACAGCGAAAGTTTCCTAAGTCATTGATGATGAGTAGTTGATTGGATGAGAATAAAGTAGAATAAAAAAATCAGACTTCTCAAGTTTCCAATGGAAGCCATACAACCAAATAGAATCCCACCTCGCCTTGTCATCTCCGATCGCAGCTATTTTAGACTATGTAAATAGGTTAAGCAGGTTCGCGGTCTACTAAAAATCAATTATACGAAAATCAAGGATTTTGCTCCTGATTTCTCTCACTCTTCCATTCATCCCGACCTCTGTAAAATATAATATGATTTTTCCTCAATTGCTTCTCTCACACAAAGAATGAAAGATCCTTCTTATGGAAGATCCTTCTGCTGCTTCGAATAGATCTCCTAAAGTTATCTATGGAAACCTACAGCTTATACACACTCTTTTTAAATAGAAACCTGCCTTATCTTCATACGCCTTTGTGGAAATTTCAATTAAAACTGACGACGAAAGCAGTTTCCCCATACTAAAGGTCTATGAGATGTGTAGTAATGAGTTGGTAATTCAATTTAAATGTGAAATTGAATCAGCGGATCCAATGCTTGACCTACAATGAAATATCTTTTGGTTATATGGTGGAAGGTAATGGCGACGGGAGGATCATCATCATCATCATTGGAGGATCTCCCTGCTGCTGCTTGAGCAGCGGTGTAGAACCCAAACTCTGTAATAATACTAATGAACTACTACGAAAGAGCGACAATTCCAAGTTTTGATCAAGTATTACGTATATAGTAGATGTATGTTGATACATTTGTATGATTCATACATTTGCAAAAGTTCTCGAAGGCATGTTTGGCATCCTGGCATATACGCGCCACTGCTTCATATATGTATGTACTTATGCTGGCGCAATTTCCACCGAAAATCTCTGGAGCTGGGAGATTGTGTGTTGCGATGATTTGTGACGGTGATAATTTCCCGTTTAATGATGACTATAAATTAAAGTAAACAAGAGAGGAATTACTAGAAGCGCTGGGAAGTTCATTTTGTGAGGAGGAGCTGAATACACATGAAATACTTATTTTATTATGAGTATATATGAGGAACCTGTAAGTATCTTCCTTTCTACAGGCTTGGAAATCAATTAAGCACTATAAAAAGCAAGTAAAAAAGATAAAATGTGAACGTAAAGCACACATGCTTGATTATGGAAAATAATTAATCACGAACCACGGTGACGATTTCTAAGAAACATTATCAAATAAATTGAAAATAGTTTCTAAAGAAAGTGGAATATATTGGCGGTTAGAGATCCTAAAGTACCAATTTCTATACCTTCAACACACAAGTTGGTACTTTTGGATACTTCGCCGACTATAATAGAGCGTTACTCTACAGTAATAAAATAAGCGAATAAGTTAAAAATATATCATTTCAAAGTATTAAAAAACCGTCCAGGTATTTTATTAAGATATAATCAACCGTCAGGACAAAACCTTGCAATTTCCATAAAATATTCAAAACAGTCCTAGAAGCAATAGATAGACGGATAGCTTGCTGGGAAATCACATTCATAGGTTCCTACTGGTTGAGCAACCAACAACGGATTTCCTACAGTCATTATTGGATGTACATATGCATTCAGCGTATTCACAGGAGACAGGCGGGAAGTAATGGAGGCGTCCGTGCGGAGAATCGTAGAAGGTAAAAGTAAATATGCTATGGGAGATACACTAAACTAAAAGAAATAAAAATAAGAGAGAGAGAGTGAGAGCGAAGCATAGGAAACAAGACAGTGTTTTATCCTTATGCTGCTGGTATTTCAATAATTGATGCCTTCCTTTTCTTCTTTCCTTCCAGTACTGTACTTCTGCTGTTGTGTGTGTATACATCTATGGCGTAAAGTGGATGTAAAATGTGGATGAGAGTTGCAAAAACGCTAACTGTCGGTCTCTCTATCTCTCTCTCTCTCGCTTTCTCCCTCATTCTCTCCGACGAGGGCGAGTAAAAAATTTGGAAAGGAGGTAAGAGCAAGAGAATATGGGACTCTGGGCCTTTTTGGGAGCTGCACGCTTCCTTGTATACGTGCTTTCTTTTGAGCTTCCTTGGGTGTCCGTGTCCGTTAAAGAACAAGAAGACAAAGGATTCATTCACAAATCTATGTAAATCTCGTACAATTTCGGTTTCCTTCCTAGCTGTTTTTTTGGCCGTATACGCTTTTCCAAAGCGGAGAAGAGCCTATTGGAGGGAAATGCATGGAAATAGGAAATATATATGCTGGGAACGTCTTCATCTGGAAATCACCTCCTTTTTTCTCTATATGAGAGACCTTTAATATAGTGAAGTATATTACAGAGCGAGAGAGAACAAAAATTTCAAGTGAGAGAGAGAGAGAAGTAGGAAAATAATACTGAGTTAGACTTTCACAGGAAGTCACTTGCAGATTCCGGCATTTCTTTTATTTCCTTTTATTTCATCGCACAGTTTACGCTTTACTTACTGTGCATATGCACTTTTGTAATGTAAGTATATGTTTTCCTATGCAATATATACATATCTGCGTACTCTGACATGTGTTCATACGTGATAATGTATTTTTACATGTGTTTGTATGTGCATATGCACTCTTACATGTGTATTTTCACATGTGCTTATATGAGCATAAGCGCTTGTAAATGTGTTGGTAGACATAGAAATTTTGTATATGTATGTAAAAAATAGTGAATACGTGAATTTACCTTGTGCTATATTTCAACATGAGCTTTCACAATATAAAAATACATCATGTACACTTCTACGTACCCTTAATATTTACGTTTGCAATATACAATGGGCACATTTTATAAAGTTTTTGTTAAAATTCAAGCAATAAAAATCGTACTTGTACTCGTCTGCAAAGTATTCCTCTCACTATTTCGATCTTGCTAAACCCGTATCTCATATTTTATTATCCCAGGTATGCATGTAATATGGAGATTTAATGAGAGGAAACTTTGCAATGACTTTACAGTAACTAGGGTAAGTATTGCAAAATACATAACTATGTTGTGTGTAAATATGATATTATAAATTGCATGCTCAAGGGTATTCCAAGATATTCCGACAGTAGTTGTTTATACGAGCTTATTATTCTCAAATATACATAATTCCCTACTTTCGTCTCAAAGATGAATTAATTTTGAGGAAATATTCACTCCGTGTGTACGCTGCATGTTCTCCGGATATTAATTCCTAATACTATATTTTACATATTGACGCTGTACGTAAGCTTAAAGATTTGGAAATTTTGGAGAAATCTCTAGTTTAACAGAGCATTGCGAAATGTTTGGCGAATAAGCATTTGAGAGTTTAATTCAAAGGGATAGAATATGGGAAGAGGTTTGATGGAGAAAACGTGATTTATGTCATATGCACTAGTATTGTGATGAGCATGAAGCTATATCATCCTCTACACATGTCATAGAAATTATGTGACTGCAATAAATACAAAGAGAGACAACTTTCCAAAAAACAAATCAAGTCTGAAAATATTATGATTTTTGTTTTTGTCAACCACTCTTCTTGATTTGTTCGATTTATGTTAAGTTTACGACGAATTCGACGGCAAAAGACGACGCAAGTAAATTTTATTGCTAATTGAGTCAAAGGGTTGTAAAAATCTTCCCGAAATGTGTATGCCCTCAAATGTAAATATCAACATATCGTATAGGTACACGCATATGTACATACATGTAATTACATACATATGGGGCAGCATGTTAAATAAGTAAAACAAAACAGACGATTGATAAGACGATTTCAAAGATTCTCAGGAAATAACATTGAGACAGAATTAGGTCTTGAGGGACAAGCGAAACGACCGTGAAGCATGTCATCAGCGGAAGCAACTGGTTCATTTGGTCTCTGCAGTAGTAGATTGCAGAGCTAAAGGGTTATGTTTGAGAAGTTTAGGAGCAACTTTTTCCCATACGTTTCGTATTTTCTTATACCTGGGGAAAATCATATGACTATATATATTAGCCATAGGTATACAATACAGAAACAACAGCTAGAATTGAACGAAACAAAAACAAAAATTGGAAAGATCGCAACTAAATGAACTTACATTGGGATGGGCAATGCAAATGGATCAAGTTTTGTTCAGTTCTGTTGTACACAAGTTCTTTTTCTTGTATTTACAACTTATGCGTATGTACCTTGAAGCAAAGAAAACTTGACTTATTTCTTTTTGTGTTTACTCCTGTTGCTGTGTTGTCTATACATTTTGGTATTTATGTACCATTAAGGTTGGTTTCTACATACGGAAGTTCTACAATGTATCTACATGTTTGCATGTACCTATGTACATATAATTATATACATTTCCTGAATTTTTGCACACCCCAAAAGTTTCAGTTTGGTTTAGTCAAGTATAGTTGAACAGCATCAGCAAGAAAAAGAAGAGTGTGATGGGATGTGCAGGCTTGAATTTTTTAAAGCTGGATTTTCTCGTAAGTATGTATATGCATGCACAAGACCTGGAGTAAAGGGTTGGGTAAGAATAAGGAAACAAAGTTTTTCTTTTGCATTCTTCCTTCTTCTTGTTGGTAAATGTGGAAGTTAAATTAAAAACTTGACTCTTCCGCTGCCGCAGAATTCCTTTGTATATGTATACAAGTATGTAATTACGTATAAGCTTATATGTATGGATATAAATTTAGGGGATATTTTGTAACACCAGGATTCCTTTTGTCGACCCCCATATATATTTAAAAACATGTCTACAAGAATTTCTCCAGGGATGAGGAAGAAAGTGTCAGGAGCATTGCTGGACGTCTGCTGTTGCTGATGGGGATGCAAAAAGTATTTGAGTAGTTTTTTAACTAAATATGTGAACATTCCTTGGCGTGGCTATCACGATCAGCCACGATGACAAGTCATATGGTGTGTTGCATTTACAAGATGATCCTTTTTTTTAATATTGCTTATGCATGGTGTTAAACGAAACTCTGGGAAGAAAGAAAATAAATCTTGTTGATCTTGTGGGTTCAAAAATAAGAAATTATTTCCTGGTGAAAAAGTTATAAATTATCAAATATGTATAGTAAAATTAACTTCAATGCAAAACTAGACAAAAGCAGAATTTGTTCTATAAAATTCCATTACAAACGCCACAGAATAAATAAATGTTTTGAAGTTACTATAAAGATACACATTTTAAACATTAAAACATTCTTTATTAATAATCTTTAATATAATTATATGTATGTACAATATAATATGTTCTTCAAGAATATTTGAGTTATAGCTGTAATGTGCTTTTTGTTTATTTACCAACAGAACGTTTGATAATAATTATATTATTCTATTTTACAGATTGTGGTATTATCAAGTATGTATTTACGTATGAATATACATTGTATAACCTATGGATTTACTACACTGTAGGGTATCGTTGTTGAAGAGGCAAATAAAACTATTCCCACATTTGTGAAATTGCAATACAGCTTCCGAAAATAATTTTGAAACCTTGGAATGTAAAAGCGACTATCTCGTTTATTTAGCATTACTAAAACGCATGCAGTATAGAAACTGGAATATTTACCGTTTCTACTATACATGCAAGACTCATCAATTTTCCAGCAACAGCGGAATTTTTCTTGACATAATATGTGCTATACTAACAATGTTAAACAAAGGACATGCTTTAAACAACATCGTCAGTTGTGCGTTGGAATATTCATCAAATATCTTTTAACCATGGCATTTTAGCAACTGTGTAGATAGTAATATTTGCCTCTTCAACAATATATTTTATATAATTTATAATACATATACACTTCTAAATATTGCACTACTCTACAACTATTTTTAAATTAATTTTTGTATAATTAGTTGTCCTACATTATATGGAATTAATAGACAATTTTATTGTTTAGAAATTCTTCTCGAAAACCTCTTGTACATATAACATGGTAGAGTTGCATATAAGTACATATTATATCACTATATATAGAATTGCACATTACGTTTACATGACATAAAGTAACTAATCCCTAATACATCACGGTGTTATATCCACGTTTAAAGAGGATATATGCATAACCACGTATATGCATATGCAATACTATGCACACGTGTTTCTAAAACTATTAACATGCAAAGTAGAGTACATACATTGCTCATAATGTACTTTTACCATATAATATATAGATACTACAATATATACATACAGTTTCATATAGTAAATATTACATGATTGTGATCACGCGTATCATATTTTATAATATAGCCACCGTGCAAATTTTGCAAAACTCTGATTTTTAACTGAATGTTTCTCATTCCCGTTTCCCTTTGCTAATGCTTACCATTAGCCAAAGATCCTGGAATAATTCTTACAATTAGCAAGGCGGCATTGCTTGCTTTAATTATGTAAATTAGCTTGACTCTCTCTGTAGTAATTACAAACAATAAAAGTAAATGATAATTATTATAATTTAGTCGTTTCTACTATGGAAGAAGCTAACAAACTTGATCGTTTCAACGTGGAATAAATATAATGAAGTTTCTAAATTTACGGGGAGGGGGAATCGCAAAATTTTACTAAATTTGCACGCATAATAATTTAAAAATTTAGCAATAGTTAGGGTGGAAAACGTTTAGGTGGAATGAGTATAAAAGTGTTCTGGATTTGTACGTGGGATAATTTTTAACATTTTTTTCGAGGTAATTAGAACTAATAAAGATTCCCGAATCTTAAGGGAATGATTATGATATTAGTAGTGAGACTGATAGTAAAGGTTCAGATGAGATTAGGGAGAACTGGTTGCTCTGCTGAGTGTAAAAATATTCAGAAAATAATTTCAGGCAGACTTATAGTAGTTGAAATGCACGGATAATCCGATCCTGGTAAATCTGGAATTGATAGCAACTCTGCGAAGTAATATTTAGAAATGATTGAGTACATTCATCAGTTTTGTGCACCCAAATATGCCAAAACTCCCCTGTGCAAAACAGGTATAAATAATTTCTAATTGATAAAATCTAAAACAATTTAACTTTGCCCGTGTTTTCCCAGGAGAGTGCGTATGTACGTACAGAAGTACATACGTCGAATATATATAATAATATCATGGTACCAAAAATAGTACCGTTTATAAGTATAGTCAAGTATAATTTAGTATACGATTTTGTGTGGGAGAGTACAAAATAGCAAAAATCCGTTCAATATCCATACATATAGGGGAACTCCTGCTCTCACAAGTCATTTTTTAAAGCTTCAAATCGGCATAAATCCCTTTAAGTTTTAATATATCGCAAATCCTCCATGGAGTGTGAATACATTTTTTGAAGACTGGAGCTTCTTGATGATTGTGGTGATGTTTGAGGCACGACTGACGACGGCTGGAAGGAGAACAAGCTAGTGGAGTTGCGGGGTAGTGGGGCAATCACATCTGGTTTAGTAGTCGGTGGGCCTACAAATCCCAGCCCGAATTCCTTCAAGTTCTTCTGATACTGTTTCTGACGGAAGAAATGAAATCGATCCTTGGGCTTCCTTAAACTATTCACCATGCTGTTCCTCATCGTCCCCCTAAAAGATTCCTCATCATCATGATGACTGACTAGCGGCGGGACAAACATAAAAGTTGGATTTTTAGTACTCTCCAGCGATGACATTAACCTACTCCTCCCACAACTACTATTAACGCTATGATTATAAGCCTGGTGATGATGATGGTGATGATGAGCGACCGATTTCGGATTTCTTCCATGGAAATGTCGACAGTGAAGATTTGACACTTCCAGGCACTCCTCCGCCCCTGGATGATATTTTAACTCCCTGTCAAATTCCAATCCAGGACTTGACGGTCTCCAACAACATTCTTCATGGTCTTGATCCTCATGAAATATTATTGATTCACCCCCATCTTCACAGTCTCTGAAGAAATTTAAAAAATTAATTATTTAAAAACTCATAATTGAAACCTCAAGAAAATTACATTTTTCTACAAATAACAAGTTATTTCCCTTTACAAACCCAAATAAAAAATTTCCTTTAATTACTACACATTAATTTCGATTTGTATTTCGTTCAATTTTTTGTGATTGTAAGATGAAAATATTTGTTCACAACATAGCAAATATTCCAGTTCGAACAGTCACAAAAACGTACCCAAAAAATAACTAATATTATTTAATTAACTAAATCATGGTCTTGGAATTAGTAAACTACATTTGACTGCTCCAAGAAACTGGAAATTTCAACCCTTCGACACAGAGAAATAGGACCTCCAATCCTCATTGTCAAACAAATATGTATATTTATCAAGAAACTACATGGCTTCTTTCCTTTATAGAGGACACTGAAAAGGAATTATGACGTGGTAGATGTATCACGATTATTTTCAATTTCATTTTTGCATGCATGAGGAAATTGAAATCTCTAATCCCTTGCTTTGGCATTAGGTTTTTACATACCTATGTAACTATAATACCTGCTCCCCAAAGTTTTTCTACCTGCCTGATTTCAAAACCTTGGAGAGCAAGTCCCTCTCCACATAACAGGATTGTAGTGGTAGGAACACATGATGAGAACAAAGTGCAATTTCACTAAACGGATCATGGGGTATTAGAATTCAATTCCACTACTACTACTACGCGTATATACACCAATGCAAAAGCTACACGGTTCACCTCACTTGAGACTTAACTCTATAACTATCCTTACATACATTAGATATTATCTCTTTCACCCCCAACACTGACTTCAGCGTGTCCGCATTTTATACACATTTTCTTTTAAATTACGCTCTAACATGCATTTGTTAGGTGTTCGATGTGTGTGTGTTTTAAATTACACTCGTTCTTGAGATTTTCATGTATAAACCGTATTTTATATTCAACTCCTTGGATTTAGTTTTTCTCTATTTATTTTTATTTTTTTTGCCTTTAATTCATAACTTCTTGTTTAAAATTACTTAAACTCAAAACGCAATTTACAAAAACTTGGAAGTATCAAACTTTGAAACGAAGCTAAAAAATCACGGATAGCTTCCTTTTGTCCTTATCTATCAAATGTGAGAAGCAGAATCTACACAGCCCAAATCAAGAAAAGAGACCCAGAGGGAACAAGAGAAGATGAGGATCGTTTTGGAAAGAGCGAGAAAAATTGAGAGTACATACTCTAAGTTCTAAGAAAAACGTTCCGGGATTTGTGTTTTTTAAAGTTTTCCGTCTTTCACACTTTTCTCTATTGCTTCCTCTACCCTTCTTTGACGTTATCTAACGTAGATACTTAGAATATAAAAAGTTAAGTTATGCAAATATATATACAATGCGGAAGTGAAAACTTGCATTGCACAATAAAAGCGGCATACATAATTTAATTAACATACTATATATGTTGCGTATATAAAAACATGTTTATATAAACAAGAAAAGCATTCCTTAAACATTTTCATGAACATTACTGTGAGTGTCCCATGAGGATCACTCGCTGAAGTCATGTTGATTGGAATGAATGTTGATGTTTGGGAATGTCAAAGGAAGGTCAAAGAGGAATGAGAGGTAGTAGGATGGGTGAGACTCATCAGTCTTGGATGGAGTGGCTTCGAGTAACGTTCACTAATAAATACGGGTATAAACTTAAGAGTCAGTTGTCGTGTCTACTTGGCTTTATTCCATAAGTTGTTCTATGTGTTATTCCATATTAGTTGTTACATGTTAGCTTCCATATAGGCTCACTGTAGGTCTTACTAGTACTTGCTACACTAGTATGCACTCACAATGCATGCTTTTATTTAATTGGTTATTACAATCCTGCAATGTTTATCATTAATTACTTTAATTTTGAAAGGGTTTGATCTTTATTAGTAAAAAGCGTTGACAAAAATCTAAAAATTTATTTAAATCCTTGTCTAAACTTACACAATTTGGTCAAATTTTGAATTTCGCAGACCGAAAACTCATTTCGCAACTTTCGCATTTTTCGCAAGTTTCGCAAAATGTTTTTTCAGTTTTGGAGTGTCCAGGTATCAGGGATTAAGATTTACCCACATTACAATAGTCTAGCACGCACATTTCAATTTGTCGTAAATTTCGCAAATTTGGGTGCCTAGATATAACAATCCTTCCGTTCATGGCTGTATGTGTTCTTCCAGTTAAATTAGAGTCACACTGTACACCATTGTAAACGAAAAGTTTAATTATTTTAATTTAAAAAAAAACATTAATTTAATTATTATTAATCATCCCCAGAGTAAGCAATAAATAATTCAAATCCCAAATCAAAGACTGAAAACCCGTTTTAATATGAACAAATACATAAAATTAATGTTTTAATAAATTCTAAAAATAATGATTACTCTTGCAATTACAAATTACAATACAAATCCATGTCCTACACTACGCCACTGCGTTTATGCTTAACCTACATCGACTAAGAAGCTAATAATACACAGGAATAGTTCAGCAAAACGTCAAACCAAGTGAAAGGATGCGATACTCAACAAAAACCTGCCGATCGAGCTTCCATTTCCATTTCTAATCGTAAGAAGGGGCTGTGCATGTACAACGTTGCCTTTTTTTTTACTCAAACGTTATATTTGCACACCACCTATTCGGAAATGGAAGCTTTAACGGCAGCTTTGTGTTGAGTACCGCGTCCTTTCACATGGTTTAACATTTAGCCCAACCATTCCAATGTTTAACTCAGTTGATGTAAAAAGTGAGCGTAACGAAGTAACAGCAACGCCATAATAATAGCTTGTTGTAGGACTTGCTTACGTAAGTAACGGTGCTGGTTATTATTTTAACAAATATTACAATTCAAATTAATTAAAATTATTGATTCATTTTTTAATTTATTGAATTCATTTTTTAATTTATTGAATTCATTTTTTAATTTATTGAATTTATTTTTTAATGTATTGAATTCATTTATTTTGAACATATGGACAACTATACGCATTGCACTGTAATTTTAACTTTTTGTTTAGTATACATGTGTTCCGAAATTCATATGCGAAGTTTTCTAAAGAAGGTGGGTGGTACACTTTTAGGTTCGAAAATATCGCATTATTTCTGGTACCGTGGAATAGGTAATAAAATAAGTAATAATTAGGTGATGTTTAAACTTGTAAGCTTAGGGTATTTTTTTTTATAAATGTATTGTTTGATTTTCCTTTTTTCTAATAAAAATCATTGAACCAGGTAAAAATACGAAAACAAAAAATATGAAATACATTATA
>JAQGAK010001752.1:0-27236 GCA_034696945.1 Lipothrix lubbocki | reverse complement strand
TACAAAATAAATACAAAATAAATACAAAATAAATACAAAATAAATACAAAATAAATACAAAATAAATACAAAATAATTAGTTTTATATTGTACCTAAATATTGTGAACATTTAATTTAATATTTAGCATAACATAAATAATTTTTTAAAGCAATAATTTTTGGCATTATTACTTGGCAAGCTCTAAAAGCGGGAAGTATGAAAATTCCGTGCTTCTGCTTTTAACACACGACACACTTGCACACAGTACACACAAAACAACACACGTTGTTTTAAAACTGAAAAATCTGTTGAGCAGTCCCGGAATATTGATCATTTACCGGATTGTCATTAAAAGATTAATTTCACGTCAAAAAATACTCAAAATGAACATAATGACCCAAAGTGTTAGCATAAGTCTACAATTTATTTTGAGTAAATATTATAATATTGAAAGTTTATAATAATTTAACAATGTATTTAAACTTGGTTGTTTATTTGTATCAATTATTATTGTAATCGAAAGCTATTTAATAATTTTTCTTTAAAAATTAGGCAATTCTGCAAAAATCATCAGATAGCATATTATTTTATTTTCAAAAGCGCTGGAACAACAAAAAGATTCAAATGAATACACTTATTGGTAAGGCAATCCTTTTTGTACAAAGTTTACGAACATTAAAAAATGTTGTACGTCATACTTTTATTATTTATTTACTTGAATTATACATAATTATTCTTTAATATTTTAATTTATTCCGCCATTAATTCATTCTCGAATTTATTTGTTGGTTTTTAGTTCGAGAATCCTTCGGGACGTACGGACTCCAAGGGCCTCCTTTCAAGGAATGGGAGAATTTTAAGAAAGACGATGAAGAAGCTAAATTCGGAGTGATTTCTCCGGTCGGCAATAGATTTGCTGTGGGGAATAGTTCCTCGTGAGTTTTGTGCTGTTGCTACTATTCTGGTTGTTTATAATATTAATAATCAGGAAAATAATGAAATAAAATGAAGCAATTAATTTAATAATACAAATTTTTGACGTGTGTTTTAATGTTCGACAATAAATGTTTTTGCTTGATACAGCGTGACTATTACGGACACCGAAACTGGGAATCCAGTTGCTGTCATCCGGCATCGAATGATCACAGCGGAGCTTTCTCCGAATGGAAAGTATCTGATGGGATGGGAAAATCCAAGTCAAAGTATATAAGCCTGAACAGTATTTTAATAATGAATATGAGTTTTATTTCATTTATGAAAAATATTATTAAATTTCATTTTAATAATAAGTATTTTTAAAGTTACGACTATAGGAGGTTTTATTTTCTGAATATGGTAGAATTTGTAATAATTACAAGAAAGGATTAAAGGAAGTATTATTTTCATAGATAATGACAATTACAAGATCTGGAGTATCGACGGTGGTAAGACTCCAACAGTGGCGTATGCATTGAAACTGGGAAAACAACCCGAGGTTCAGTTTTCTGGTGACGAAAGTCTCTTCGCAAGGCTAGCAAATAATGCGGTCATATTTGCTGCCGTACCGGAATTCCCAAAAACAGCCAAGAAAACACCCGAAAGTTTGAACATTTCACGTTTTTCGGTATCTCCTGGCACTGGGCCCGTTCACGTTTTGTGCTATATTCCAGGTATAGATTATTTTATTCCATTATTTTTTCGATTATTGTTTGAAAATATTTTTTAAGTGCCGGATTAAACAAGAAGTAATTTTTTGTTTAAATTGTTATTCGCAGCATCCAAAAGTGGAATGCCATCAAATGCGAGACTCTACCGTTACCCGGATTTTGAGACAACCATCGTCTCCAAGAGCTTTTTTCAGGCGGATCGTGTGGACATGAAATGGAATCATAAAGGAAATGCAGTGCTGCTTACTGCCAGTCAGGACGTAGACAAGACTGGCAAATCTTATTATGGAAAATCAATGTTGTACTATTTGGACACCAAGGGTAATTTTTATTATGATGATTTGCAATTTTTAAAATACTATTAGTATTTCTTTTTGTAACTTTTAGCAGATTTCTTGGCTTACTTCAGTTATTTTACCATCTTTGGCTTACTTGTTTTGTTATGTGTTGGGAAATAAATTACATAATTTTAACTCCACAGGTGAAGCGTCAACCGTTCAGACTATAAGCGACGCACCTGTCATTCATGCTGCGGAATGGTGTCCAAGCTCCAATGAGTTTTGTGTGATTACAGGAAAAATGCCTCATACTCGGGCTGCTATTTTTAATAGCAAGTAATAAAAATTACATTTATATAGATACTTTGAGACATACACATGCGTCAATAATTTTTTTAATAAAATAATGTTTTGTACTAATGTAAAAATTAATTGTAAAATATTCTTTTTTAAAGGTGTGAAGTTGTGTTTGACATGGGAATATCGGCCCGCAACGCAGTGAAATTCAACGGCCAAGGAAATCTTGTAGTGCTGGGTGCATTTGGGAACTTAGGTTCTGGCAATATCGAAGTTTGGGAAGTACGCAAATTAAAGAAGAAAATTGCACAAACGCAAGTTGCCGCTGTTATTCAGCTGGAGTGGCTAAATGGTATATGCAGATTATATGTAATTGTTGGGAATAAAATAAAGTAGCAAACAATTTTCCGTTGGACTAAAAATATTTTCGTTATTAGACGGCGTCCACTTCGTCACAGCAACTACAGCTCCAAGGATGCAAGTGGATAATAACTTCAAGGTGTGGGATTTCGGATGTAAAATGGTTCACGAGTGGAATCCTAAAAAATTCTTTTTTGGATTTCAACCTTTCGTATCTGCTATTCCTCCGAAATTCCCTGATGAGAAGTTAGACGCTTTCGTTCAGAAACTAGGGAACAAACCGATTCCTCCTCGTAAGTCCGAATTGTGAAAGTAATAAGAGATAGTAGAGATGTACAGATAATAAGAATGCCTTGCTTAACCTCAATAATAGTGATACATTGAACTCATTGTATGTTTTTTAAATTTTCCAGGTGAGGAAATACAAAAAGCTGCTGCATATGTACCGGTTCACTTGCGAAAACAGGGAGGAGCAGGAGCTTTACTCCCGAAAAATCAGTCTAACCAGAGCAAACCAGAAAGTGCACAGTTAACTGAGAATGAGAAGAAAGTTAGAGCAGCTAAGAAAGTACGGAATTTAGTATTTTACATGAACAAATAACAGACCATTGATTATATGTACTATTACAAGTGATAGATGAACATATCTAATTATATGAAAATCGTGTTTATAGAAACTGGAGCAAATACAGAAACTGAAGGACCAACAGAAAGAAGGGAAAGTACTGGAGAAAAATCAGATCGACAAGATTGCTACCGAAGCTGCTCTCATTAAAGAAATACAAGCATTGGAGCTTGAATGAACTCTTTAATACCCACTCTTTTACTCTGGTGTTTGAAATTGGATAAATATGCAGATTGTGAAACTAAATTACTTTTAGGATTAATCGTGTATTAACAATTTTCTTTTTTTTTTGTGGGCGTTGTACGCGCGTTAATCGTGTTCAAAAGTATTCTATCGGCATCATGTTCAGGTAATAAAGCACACTCTATGCAACTGTTGACTATATGAAACCAACAGAGTCACTTTATTTTTACTCATTCCAATAGCTCATTTTAAATACATCAGCACCTTTTCTAAGAATATTATCTAAATTTCTTCTATTAAATTCTTATTATTTTGGACTACGTTCTTCATTAATTTCCCTTTATTGCTTTCAAAAGCTTGGAGGGCGTAGGCTTTCTAGTCGGAGTAAACAAACTAAACGGTGTAAAATGTTTCACAATATCTCTTACATTCTCTTCATCTAAATTATAATCTTTAGCTAGTCGCTCAATTGTAAAAGTTTCTGGATCTCGTTGATGGTTACCTAAAAGTTCAGTAATTTGTTTCAGTGTAGCTTTACCCGCAGGTACTTCTTGCGGCTCATAATAGCCGAATTCGTCATCTTCCGGCAACTGACGATTCTGAGGTAAATCAGTTCTCGCCTTTATTATTGGATTATCCCCCTCTGAGGTAATGTAAACATGTTGGAGCTTATCCATCAGAACTGGATCTTGTTTGGCTTTCGTTAACAAGTTTGGATCTGTAGGATACAGAAAGAGTAATATTAAATTATTATTGTTTATTTAACTATTTTACTAATTTATTGTCCTTAAACAATACAAATCTGAACTACATAATAACCACAAGTTTGATTCTCAAGCTGTGGATGTAGACAATATCTCTAATCCCCACGACAGATAAATTAATATCTCTACTCCCAAACTCTCAACACAAAAATGATATTTTTTCTTTCTCACCCCTTCTAATCTCATCCATCATCGCCTTCATCGACGGATGTGGCGGAGCTACTTTTGGAATCTCCTTAGAAATGGCTTTCATGGCACGCTCTTCAACATTGTAATTCTTCAAAGGCCTCACCACCGCCGATCTCGCCGCCTGCTTCGTCAGCTTTGCTCCCATTTGATCTGCAATTTCAGATTTAATCAAAATTTATTTAATGGACGCTTTAATAATAATCAAATACACTATTTATTAAAATACAAACCAAGCAAAGAATCCAATAGCCATGAGTAAATCAATTTACTCTCCCATTAATCAGTATCAATAACCCCAAACCAACACTGACATTCAGAATATAAATATAATTGGCAATATTAAACTAATTTAATAAATTATAATGCTTATTTTTATTAAATGACATTTTTATTAATCATAATTACATGAATAATTTACGACCAGCAGTCCAGTAGTATTTATTTAAAATTCCCAAAACGCAAAAAGCGATCAAATGCACAAGGGCCTTCCAAGTTCCGACCCCGGACCTGCAATTTTACCAGAAAAATCATGAAAAAATTAAGGAAAAATTAAGTAATAGCTATCTAAAAAAGTAATTATTTAAATAGCGGATTTATCCATCAAAATGGGAACCCATAAAAATCAATAATATTTAATTAATGTAATTTACCTTTCTATTAGATTTTCGGTAGCTCCTTGAAGAAGATTTTAATAATTATAATTAATTAAACCCTATTGTAGGCATGAGATTAATTGTTGGAATTTTAATAAATTTTGCTGAAATGCCGGAATATTTTTAACTTTTATACATGCAAAATGCCTGCACGCTGCACTTCTATTTATCATTTTTTACCCGCAGAGCAGAGATCGAGAATTTTATCCTCCCGCGTGCTCACATGACGATAGGCTAAGCGGGATTGCGTGTGTTTTGAACGGAGGCACGTTGACCCAGCATTGACCCAGCGACAAAATAAAAACAACAAACGGAAGTTGTTATTTGGAAACCCAATGTCAGTATCTATATAAGGTCCTAATATAAATAAAATATATTCATTATATTTTCTATGTACCTGGCTAATATTATAATATTTATTATAGCATCAATCCAGGTCAATTGCTCATGACCTTTGGTTTTGTCTTTCTACCAATAGCCTTCAATAATATCTAGCTATTTAAATTAATTTTGATTTTACATAATTGTTGGAATAATATTTTTAAATTAATTATTCATAGAACAATGGTTGATGATAGTCATTCTGATCATGATAGATTTAGTTAATTCTTGAGATCCGGGGTTTGGGGTCTGCTGGGATTTTAGAGCGTACACATGTGTGATATGTGGTTGAGAAATATTTTTAAGAAGATTTTTATTAGTGGTAAAATGGCCTCTCAAAAGCTTATTGATGGGCAAGTGCCCCGCCGTCCGCCCGTGGTTGTCGTTTTGGGGGCTACGGGGACGGGTAAATCCAAGTTGGCTGTGGATTTAGCTGTCCAGTTTAATGGCGAAGTCATATCTGCGGATTCAATGCAGGTATAATATACCTTCATTTAAAGTAAAATCATATACAGGTTAATTATAAATATTTTACTAATTTGTTTATATTTATTTTTTAGGTATACAAAGGTCTGGACATCCTGACGAATAAAGTGACGGAAGAGGAAATGCAGGAAGTGCCTCATCATATGATTTCTGTTGTGGATCATTTCACGAAATTCGATGTCACGAATTTTCGCAATATGGCTTTGCCAATTGTAAGTAATACGATGACGAATTTATATGAAGACATTTATACCAACTAAATTGAATATACATTGTAACCCCGCCAGAAGATCAAGAATAATTCTTGACGGAGGAGTACTGGTGCTAAGGCTAATAGTTGGATATTGATTTAGATATTGTTGACGAGTTCTTATTTTGCCATTGCAGGTAGAAAGCCTTCGAAAAGAGAATAAGATGCCAGTGATAGTAGGTGGAACGAATTATTACATAGAAAGTGTAGTCTGGAAGATACTAATAGATAATCCCGGAATTAGCAGTAGTCCTTCGGAAGGGGGGAAGCGGATCAAATTAAATACGTCTATCGAAGAACTGTCAAAATCCAACCCCGTCCTGTCTTTCATGTTAGAGCGTGGTGGAAATTTAGAACAAGATGAGATGCTAGAATGGAGTAACGGAGATATCCATGCTGCTCTGGCCTTAGTAGATCCACCGAGGGCTAAGAAACTTCACCCGAATGACCGGAGGAAAGTCATTCGATCCCTTCAAATATATTTCCAGCAAGGAAGGAGTCATTCGGAGCTGATAATCGAGCAGTTGAAGAACTCTAGGGGGCCGGCGGCGGATGGTGGAGGTACTCTTTCGGATGACAGTGGGAGAAAGGCACATTTAGGAGGTCCTCTTCGTTTTGACGATGTTATCTGCCTGTGGATCGAAGTTCCGAATGATGTTTTGGAAAGTAGGATTTATAAAAGGGTGGATGCCATGATTGACCGGGGACTGAGACAGGAGCTGGAAGATCATATGGAGTTTCTGGGACCTAATAGCAGGTAATGATTAATGGTTTTAGGTAAAATGCGGATTTGAGTGTATAAATAGTGATTAGTGATAGTGAAAATTTACTTAATTAGTTAATTTCTTTGAATTTTCCACAGCCTTATATTTACTCAAGGTCTCCTGCAGTCGATAGGCTTCAAAGAATTCGAAGACTACCTAAATCTTCCTCCGGAGAAAAGAACAACGGCTGAAGGGGATGCGTTATTTAAAGAGGGAGCTGATAGACTGAAATTAGTGACGAGACAATATGCTCGGAAGCAACTGAAATGGATTAGACAGCGCTTTCTTCGGTCGTCAAGACGACAAGTGCCTCCAGTCTACTCACTCGATGGATCTCTAACGGATGCAGAAAGCTGGGATAAAAATGTGACACAAGTAGCTACTAGAATTCTTAATGCTTACTTATCTAATGATTTAAGTAATGCTTTGCTAGCTGAAAAGTTAGTACCGGAAACGGACAAACCCTTTGAAGATGATTTGATAGCTCGAACATGTGAAGTTTGTGAAAATCGAATTCTTCTGGGAACTGAGCAGTGGGAAGTACATTTGGGATCTTACAAACATAAAAAGATGTTAGGAAGGAAGAAAAGGCTAGAAAATGCTCAAAAAGAAAAACAACAGAATTCTCAAATTATTGAAGATAATCAGAAAGAATTTGAGCAAAATGAAGAAAACGTAGCACGGGTTTAGTATATTTAAATTTAGTTAATCAGTATAAGTAAAGATTTATAAAATGTTTTTAAATATTCGCATCCAACGATGATATTTTTATTCACATAACATTCAGGAGAGTAGCTACACATTATATAGCGTGGTTGTACACATAAATCTTGTAAGCATTTTACCTAAAGGAACATTAAAGATGTTACAACAGTTATATGTATGTATATTTATAATTTCCGAACTTTTAAATACATTTAGTCGAATCATCTAAATCTAGTCATGCCCATATTGGTTCCTTGAAATTCGTATCGTGTCCTTGGTCAAACTTGTAATATATTTCTATTATAGATATATTATAGGTATTTGATTGAATTATAATGAATTATTTGACATCCTGTCTCTGATAAATCTGAATGTATGGTTCTGTGAGAGTCAACATCTGCGGAAGAATTTCCTTGACATGCAAATCTTGAAGCTCATACCAAGTATTGTTTGCTTTGTGGTACATGTGCATTCTCCACGTACCGCCTTTGTGTTGACCTTCATGGACGATATTCGCTATCAGATCATACTGAATCGAGCCCAATCCAAAGGCTTCACCAAAATCCACCGACATAATTGGGAAATTCACAATAGTGGGATTCTTTTCTATAAAGAACGTATTTTTAGTGAAGCGTCGGATGTACAGGATAAGGAATGGTGGCAGCGACGTCACATGGAATCTCTTTAGAGCATTGTCCTTGTAAGTGTTGTATTCTCGTTCTTGAACGCCGTTGAATTTGCTTAGCAAAGTAAAAAGATTTACCTACAGAAGAAAGACAGAATTTATTAAATTACATAATAGAAACAAATAGCGCAGTAGTAAAATATTCCAAGCTTTACTCCTAAGTGTGTTGAATAATTATACGAACCTGTGGAATAATATTCTCCATCATCTCATTCTTAAAAAGTGGAGTAGCTGGAAGATCGCACGTCAAGTACAAGAATGTAGTTTCATGAGCTTCTTCTTCTTCCTCTGCTTTGTCATTTTCAATTTTACGTGTGTAAACTTTCATTCCACCCAAAAACGACTTGTAGATTATGGAACTTTTTGGATGCCTACAAGATAATGGTGTTGTAAATATTTTAGATTAAGTCCACGTTAACACTTAAATTTCTTATGCTTTATATAATTTATTATTGTTCATAATTTTAAAATTTACTTAGATCCGTTCAGCGCCTTGTGAAGGGCATTCAGAAACCAGCTCAAAAATATAATAGGATCCCCCTGGGATGTGATTTGGAACTGCTTCTTTGAACAGAGCACAACAGACTGCAACATTTCATGAGGGCTCACGTGTGATTTGAAATTACGAGGATTCCAGAGTTTTCGCATCAATTCTCCAAAACGCTGGACGATCAGAAAGCTACGGAGAGGGAGTGACAATTAATTAACGAACAAGTTTGGGACTCAGTATTTTATAATTAAATACAAAAAAAATTGTAATTACTTGTTGTCCCCCGGTGGGCGTTTAATCTTTTCATAATTTTCCTCGCGTAGAAAGTAATCCCGCAACGGCTTGACATGGCAGAGTGCTTGCAACACGACGTTGCAGTAATCATTTGCCTTGATGTTGTTCAAACCCACAATACCAGGTAGATACATTTTACCATCAATAGCTCTTGATTCCTAATCCAGACACAGGAAGCAAAACATGTACTTATTAAATAAAGTCTTGCAACTCTAATTTAGCCTTCAACGACCAATTCTGACTTTATATATTATAATTTACATTTTATTTAAACATATTTTAACTCATACTCATTGCATTCCTTTTACAAATTCATACCTTTGCAACTGTATCCAACTTGGTGATTTGGTCTTTTACAAATGTGGGATTCAGCAAGTATTTGATGTCATCCAAAGATGAATCTAAAATAGAATTTTCATATGTAACCTTATCCTCTATCTTGCACACATTTATATCAATGCTCATAATTTCATTTTTAATTGCATTACCAATAATCTCATAGTTGTCCGGCAAGCAATAAAATTTCAGTGTGTGAAGATTCAAGTACACATGATGATATTCTCCAACACTGTGCAAATATGCTTGAGTAGCTGGTCCTCGTCCCTAATTAGGCAAAAATAACATTTATAACTATATAAAACACCGTCAAATAAAATCAATTGCCAAAGTAGATATTACCAAAAACTATTTTTAAGACAATAATTTAGTGAATTTACATTATTTAAAACTGCTGATATACCTGAAAATATTTCCCACAGACCAAGCAAGCATACACATTAATTCGGGACAGTGTCACCGAGCAGAGTTTCTCAAAGTCAAAGTCCAGCACTGTCCTGTCAATGGTATCCAAGTAGGGACACAGGCCTGAAAGTAGCATACAATTAGTTAAAAATCAATACTAAAATTCAATTCATGATCAATACTAATTTTAATTATAATTAATTTAATTAGCTGAAGCTATTTTTTTAAATTCCGTATCAAAACTCACGAGCTTTAGACTTGACCACAGCCTCAGCCACTGGCTCATTCAGAGCGCCGGATGACCCCGCCGAGGTCACCAACTCCGCCTGCTGGAAAGGTATTCCCGATGGATTCCCATTGGATTCTCCATTCTCCGACTCAATTTTCATTCGCTTAGCAACCGGTGGTTTCATATCTGATGACATGATTCAAAAACTTACTGAATCTTCTTCCTCTGCGGTCAAGTTTCTATTAGAACAATAATCAATGTTTTTAGCTTTTAATGATGAACATCCAGTGGGTGACAACGTGGCCGTGTCAAAAATTAATTATTTTAAATTGAGGTCAATCAGTCTCGTGTGTATAAAATGCGCTATAGAACAATTAAAAAAATCTAAAATTTAATATTAATAAATTCCTTAATTTTTGTATTTAATTAATTTGTGAATAATTGTATAATTAATTGTACACTCATTACCTTAATTTCTCCAGTAAAATACTTTATTAGTTGAAAAAGTATTATTAAAAATATGGAAACTTTTTTATTCTTATTAGATTTACTTCAAACTCAAAAGGAACGCGAATACGCGAACTCCGGCGGCGGCGGTCTTTTACTTGTTAAAGAGAAAAAGCACAGCGGCTCGGTCGGTCGGAAAGATCGGAAGCCATGAAACCGCAACACACTCTGGAAATAAATTCCAAAAATGTCAACTTCAAGGATATCTGTGATTTTAAAGTGGCGCGGCGGTTTGAAATTTCGTTTCATTGGCTTTAAATATTTTGGCAATCAAACCAAAATCAATTTTTTATGTTCTAAATTTTATTAATTATGTACATTAATTAAAGAATCTACTTTCATATCATTATAATTTCGAATTAAAAATTAATTGTATAATTATTCAACATGAATAATCATATTTTAAATTGTTTTAGTAAAATTAATTAAAGCATGGCCGCCCATGTCAAATTTAATACGGAGCCCATGTGTCAAAATGTCAAATTATAATAATTATCCTGGCTTACATTCGTGAAAATAATAATAAATTGTAAATTGTACTGATCACAAACATGAATAAAATAAATACGAAATAAATACAAAGCAAATTAAAATAAATGCAAAATAAATTAAAATAAATGCAAAATAACTGCAGAATAAATTAAAATAAATGCAGAATAAATTAAAATAAATGCAGAATAAATTAAAATAAATGCAGAATAAATTAAAATAAATGCGAAATAAATACAAAATAGATTAAAATAATTGCAAAAGAAATTAGGAAAATGCATACAAAATAAATGTGAAATTAATAGAAGAGAAATACAAAATAAATACGAAATAAATAGAAAAGATATACAAAATAAATAGAAAAGAAATACAAAATAAATAGAAAAGAAATACAAAATAAATAGAAAAGAAATACAAAATAAATAGAAGAGGAATTATTAAAGTAAATGGAAAAGTACAATTGTATAGAATCTGTATGAAGTGGAAGGAACGAATAGTCCTGACCCTTCTGGGGGCATTAGGTGGCATAACAATAATATTAGTATGTGAGTTTCATTTCCGCAAGCATCATGATGGAGAAGACCTTTCGTCCGACAATACTCTAATTAATAACCATGAGCAAATAACAAAGAATCAGTATGTCGATTCTGGAATGATTGCGAAATTGTCCAGTACTAACAATAACAATGAGTCCTCAAACGTTCTCGCAGCTAGACAAAAATACTCGGATGGGATGAGCCAGGATGAGACACTGGAGAATTTATTGGTCAATAGCAGATTATTGGCAGCAAAAAATAAGAAGCAGCAGTATTATAATAATGAGGAGCAAGGGAGGAATTTTATGCTGGCAACGGAGGGGATGAAGAATTCTGTTCGGGGGAATATTCGGAATTGGAGTACGGCTAGGCGCAGGGATAATTTTCAGGATTTGGAGCTAATGTTGGATCCTACTCAGCAGAATTACCTCATGAGATTAAGGGAGGAAGAGGATAATCCTACTATTGCGGATACGCTGGACATTGATTTAAAGTAATAATGCATTTTTTAATTTAATAAAGTAATTTTAGGATAATTTAGTAAATGGCTAAATTAACTGGTAATTTTATTTGTGAATGTAGACATCGACACAATCTGTCCAGCTTTGAGAAATTCCAGCTGTTGATAAGAAAGCAAAGCTTGTACACGGAGGAGGACGGTGTTGTGGATCTTCTACTTGAAGACATGCTCGTTGAAGAATTAATTCGGGCTGAACAGAAAAAGGGGGGAACGCAGTTTAAGTTGATTGTGGATTTTGTGTCAACTGGTCAAGCCATCCTTAAGCCAATGAGGTTCGATGGACGTGATAGTTTAATCATAATTATTTCTTTGCTTATTAGCTTATTTTTTTTATTTATTTATTTTCCTATTGTAGTTGGTATTATGAATACTTGAATACAACTTCTACCAAAATTTTGTATGTAGTATAACGCTTAAACATTTTTGCTATTTTAGATTCCCGAGAGAACAAGAGACTTTACCCAATCATTTTTATTTCTCGGATTTTGAACGTCATAATGCCGAAATTGCTGCATTTCATGTGGATCGGGTGTTGGGATTTCGAAGGTACAATAAGTCATGTAGTGATTGTAATTAATTTCAAAGAATTGTCGTACTGTTGTTCTTAAGCAATAATGAATTTTATTTTAATAGAGCTCCTCCGGTAATCGGCCGAATGTTAAATATTTCTTCGGAATTATATCCTTTGGCGGAAGGATATTTACTGCACACCTTCTTCATCTCTCCTGCTGGCAACATTTGCTTCCATGGGAAGTGCTCATATTACTGCGATACCTCTCACGCCATTTGTGGCAACCCGGATGTCATTGAAGTGTCTTTAGCGGCGTTTCTGCCTCCTCAAGGTGAGGGACATCAAATAATTTTATATACTATTTTACTGCAATAGTTTAGAATTAAATAAACGATAATTTATTAATTAGTAGAAGAAGTATTAAAATGTATGCAAGTGTAGATTTAGACACAAGAAAAATTATGTGTTGTTTATAAAGAATTCTGGCAGATACTATAAATAATATCAATTAGCTGATTAAGAATATATTATTAATTTTATTTGTTCTTCTACAGAAGCTGCACCAAGAAAAAGCTGGTTGCACCCCTGGAGACGCTCATACCACAAGCGGCACAGAGCGAAATGGGAAATTGATGAAAATTACTGTGATTCCGTACGGTCTGAACCACCATACGAGACTGGTCGCCGACTCCTTGACCTAATTGATATGTCAGTCCTGGATTTTATAATTGGCAACATGGATCGGCACCATTATGAAACTTTCAAAATGTTTGGCAACTATAGTTTTGTAGTTCACTTGGATCATGGAAGGGCGTTTGGCCGGACTCACCAGGATGAAATGTCCATCCTAGCTCCACTTATCCAATGTTGTACCATTAGGAAATCTACTCTGGAGAAGCTTTTGAAGTAAATATTTCGTAAATTATAGGAAATTATGCACGTTCAACATTATGTACTACAATTGATAGCTGAATAACTTCAAGTTTTGTAAGGCTAATATTCCATTTTAATTTTTTGTCTTCTCTACTTCCAAAGGTTTCACAAAGGGCCGGAATATTTAAGTACTGCTGTGAAGAAGTCTCTCATTAAAGATCCATTGCAGCCGGTTCTCCTTCCAGGTCATTTTGATGCGATGGACCGACGAGTCAAGCGAATATTGTTTGCTGTTCGTGAATGTGTTAAACGTAATAAGTATTCTGAATTCGGTGAAGAGTTCCCGACTCTACCAGACACCATTGTAGATGATTCATTTTAGCTATATACAATAGTTTGTATGTATATTATATGCTGCTTTCTCTCGTTAACTCGTTATTATGGCAAAGATTTTGTGAGTGTGTCAAATTCTACATACAGTTGTTGTGATGTATCTTCCAAAGATATTCTCATTATGCAATCAATAAGCTAGTCACTTACTTGTAAAGATTATTTTTTATGTTGATGTTGGTAATACATGAACAAACCATTCCTAGTTTAGCTGTTCCAAAGTATTATTGTTACTGATGAGATTACTCAAACTACTTAACATGATTCTCATTGAGCCACTTTAATGTGGTGTCAAAATAGTTGTAATAATGTCAATTGTCTTGATATTTTTCGTTACCATTTTTTACTGTTTTTTTTATTTGTTAGTATTGTTTTAATAAGTATTAGTATTGTTTTAGTAAGTATTATTTATTTATAACGATTTTTTAAATCTTGTATAGCACGAGCAATAGATGTTTAACATATCAGATGTTTTGTTGTTGTTAATAATTATATTAATGAATATTGCTATTACACATACTTACAGTTAGATTAAATATGTTAAAATGCGAATGCGACAATATCTAACTAAATTAGCAATTATTGTTATTGTTAGTATTGTAATTAAGACAGTATTTGTAATAAGAAGCACACCTATAGGCCTTGTGAACATTTGTCGGTCAATAAAAATTTTTGAACCACTATATTACAAAACCGCAAAAAATATCAAATGAAAAATGTATCGTTTATTTTATCCTAAAGATGATTGATTCACTGCATATAATGTACGTACAATATTGATCATCTTGATTTTTACAAATAAATGGACATTACATTATATTAAAATGAATGTACAATCAGAATCAGAAATGATGTTTACACGTATACTAACATACAGATATGTCTTTAACAAAGCTTTTACGCTGTAATTATTACAGACTGCGTGATATGAGAGTGAATGTAATGTACATTTTAATGTTCCTGCTACACATCAACGGCGAACCCATCTTACCGAGCAATTATGTCATCAGTAACTGTGACAAGAATGACATCTCAACAAAATCATGGACTATGACAATCTCACAAATATAATACAGACGACAACAGTACTATAGTCAATATTAGGAAAGTTTGTCTATTTAATTATTATTTGTATTACTAACCTATCTGCACCACTTATTCATTGTTGTTACACATCTTATATAATATTAATTATTATTGCACACAATTACACCGACATTTTTAATGCAAAATTACTCATTCATTCTTAGACCATATACCCTGTTGCATACATAGTTAGTGCACTTATATTTTATCTGTAGATAATGTGAAGTACAAATCAGTTTTTTTTACAAATCCGCAATTTGTTTTTTAAATGTGATAACAGCGTCGTCTGTCTGAACTATTACTTCCTCCTGTCGTAGCATTTGTTTTTACTATTTTAATACATAGTAATAATAACAATAATTAATCAAGAGCGCGGGTGTCTTTCCTTGATTAATTATATACATACATTAACTAATATTACAGATACAGTTTTATTGTTTTTGGTTGAAAAGTGCGAGGTCATCCGAAAACTTCTTGCGAGGCATAAGTCACATAGAGGAAACCATCTTCATCTCGGTAGTCCCGGTAAATCTGCGCAAGTGGTCTGGACAATGAGGCTAAATTCCGGTTGCTAACCAACAGGTATAAGGCTTGCTGAGAATTCAATTGGAGTCGTTTTCTAAACGGTGGAAATTAAAATCAGAATACCCCAAAATTAAACTTTTTTATATGAAATCATTTACATGCTAATTATTTTTAATTATTTTCTTCCATTAAAATAGTTTCGGGATAAAATGCAATTCCAAAAATCTTACCGTATAATAGTAATAAACTGAGACATGGTGATTTCCTGAGGTACCAAAAACTTGGTTTTATCTAAAGTCGGCAAGTACTGCTCCTTGTGGTAGCGTTCCACAATAACCTAAAACAAGAAATTTTCGGGATTATAATTTATTTTAATAAATTATTTTAATATGTTAAAACTATCATATTTTAATTCCCGGATGTATATTGCCGTACTAATAAAATACATTTCTTACAGGTACTTTGGAAGGAAATTTCACCCGGATAGCAGCAACCTCTTCTTTCCGTGTAGCTTTAAAACAAACAACAGGTCAATTTTTATTCATTTTTGCATAATTTTTGAGCAAGTTATAAATAAATATGGAAAATAATTATGCAAATATTTTTACATAATGCTATTTAAATATATGAACTTTAGCATCAACCAACTTGTAAATTTGATAATAATAAAAAAAAAATTTTTAATTAATTAAAAAACGTTAAAGTAATTTAGGCTAATTTAAAAAACTTAAAAACAGAAATAGTTTAAGCTTATTTAAATAAAATTACAAACAGAAATAATTTAGGCTTATTGAAAAAAAATATATAAATAATTTAAACTAATTTAAACAAATAAAAATACTAATATTGTTATGCATAGCAAACATTTATGCTTAAACAGTAAAAGTACCGTTCATCTTAATGCAAAGAAATATCCATGTAGGTACATATAGTACTACAAGCTAAACTATTATACTACAACTGGTCAACTCCTGATTGGGGCAAGAAGATCAATGAGGAAATAAATAAACAAGTCAGAGATGCAGATTAAAAGTGTAGATACTACAAAAAAATGTTTTGCTAAAATAATAAATGAAAACGCACTCTGCGACCGTATATGCATTCTGGAAGTGTAAATATACCAGATGACTACTATAATAATTTTAATAAAAATACAGTAAAAGCATCCGGCCATTTTATAAGGGTTAGAGGTCACAGCCAGATGACGTCAAAGCAGAGATGAACTTAATGGGTATCTGTTTTTAAGTTCATATTCAAGTATAATGTGCCAGTATTTTTAGCAATACAGGCATAAGAGATTTTCAAGAGTAAATATATCATTCTCCATCTTGTACATTCATTATTAACGGCAGAAAACTGTCTCCTCAAAGGTAAAAATACTTTAAAAATAGCTTAATAATATACTTAAATAAAAATTAATTCTTGAATATGAAAAAATGTTTTTATGTCTATCAGTCTGTTACTTGTTACTTCAGTATTTCATCTGTATATATAGGAGTGCACCATTAATAAAGCAGAAGATGCAGTTCTACCCAGAATTTACGTCATTTATGCTAAAATTTCAAGTGCTATGTTTTCCTATATTTTTATATATGTATATGTATTTTCGATATCCTTTTTATTGTTCACGTCAAAGTTCTTTGCGGCTTGAAGAAAGCAAGAGGTCACCCGAGCATACAACGGGTTAGCGATAAAATATCGATATTAACCAAATATGCGTAATCTCAAAAAAATTAACAATGATTGTTTATCTGTTTGCAACTCCGACTATAATTTTTCTATTACTTGGTTATTTTATTGACGATTAGAGAATAGACAAATTGATATTGTGAACCTTAAGTTGTGTATTGTAGGTGAAATTTATGTATAACTTATTCACACATTGATGTAAACTTCTTGCCCTATCACCTACAGAATGGTATTTACACCGTTTATGCTCAGCTGTTTACTCTTTGTGAGTGTCATGAACGGAAAATAAGTATAGAGAATTAATAGAGAGATCAACAGGGAAGTGAGTATCGCATCAGAACAAATATACCTTTTGGTAAATAAAATGATGTGAGGAAGTATCTAAAAAATAGTTACTACAGACTACAGAACGAAATCAAGTGTGCAACATGGAGCCGCAAACCAGAATTTAGCTGTTCCTTATCGAATTTTTAACATTACAACTTTCCAGAAGCACTTCCATGTAACTTCTCATAAGCACTTCCATATAAATTCCTCTAAGCATGTCCAATAATCACTTCCCATAATAAAGCACTTCTAGAGCTTCCATTAAGGTATAAATGCTCTAAACTCGAAAAATTCGCGTATAGTTAGTCATATTAAGTAGTGTTTTAGCTCTGTGGACTGTAGAAGATGCAAAATTCAACGTTTTCCTGACATATTAACGTTAAATGCATGTACAATAACTTAAAATGTCAAATTTTCATTATAGTTTCAATCATTACTAAATATATTTATGTACCAATCAAAACTACTACGACTATAATCATTAATCATGGATGGCAGGAAGAAAAAGGTGAAATTTTCCTGGGATGACAGATCTTGAGTCATATACTGGAATGTCATTATGCTCTATATAAGAACTCAAGTGACTAGTATATGCACACAGATAGTAGATATAAGTATTTCTAGTACTATTAGGCTAGTAGCTACTAACTATAGCTACCAAAAAGTATCTTGACTCTAACTACTCTATGATACTCTAAAATACATATATGTACATATGCCTAAAGTACTTTCACAATCATCCCGTTACATTAAGAAATTCAATGTGTGACTCAAAATCATCAATAACTATCGATTGATAATTAAAATACGGATTACAACATTTGTCACTCCATAAGTGTTGCTGCCCAACACTGATTACTTGAGCTCAACCACCAAGAATTCTTGTGTCAACAATTTATCAGACAGAATATGAAGTAAAGTGTGACAATCTGACTATGTGCACGTAAATGTTACTTTTAAGTATACTTATAAGTGCATTTGATGATTAATTCTGGAAACTCGAAGGAATGTGACAATAATAATAATAAGGCCTTGAAGATTTTGGAGGATTTTCAATAATAAAGTACGTTTCAATGTTCCCATACGTTTCAACTTGAACTCAAGAGATTATAGAATTACTTTAGAATGCTCACATGCTCCTTTCTCCCTTTACATTTATATACATTATTTATTGTTTTTCCCGATGAACGTTCAGGATGACTAGGAAATCAAAATATCACATGCTTGGACATCAACAAGCACGTGCTTCCAACGAATAAATTCCAGCTTCCTCTTTATCCTGTGCAATATGTTCTCATAACTGTATATTAATTTATAATTACTACTAAATGTACTTTTACAATGGATATGAAACAAGTTGGTGACGCAGAGCTGGAAATAGGATATCAATTAAGGATAGTTTTTTGTCTGTTTTCAATACTATGTGCATGCCTTGAAATAGTTGTATGTCTGAATGTATTTAATAATACTAATACATTAAATTATTCCTTTATAACCTCCGTCAGAACATACAAGCGTATTTATATCCGTCATGTTTTTTTATCATCCTCCGGCTCATCTTTAAATCTGTACATCTGCTGCGTTCGACGTAATTTAAACTAAACGCCCTTACATATATTACATATGGAAACTATATTTGTATATAAGCTCTGTATATTTTATAAGAATAAAAAAAAGTAATATGAGAAGCATCCAAATCCAAAGTATTCATATGTCCAGCAGGATACTGTATAGCATGACTAACCTTGCACAAAAAGGTCCAATAATTAAAATTATAGCAATGACCTATTAGTAGCCTACAATATTTCAGAAACTACATTTGATGAGTATTTTGCAGAGCACAAACTTCATAGTCTTTATAACAAATTAATTTCTGCTGATCATACAAAAATGTTGGGAAATTCTATACAACTAAAGGTCATTGAATCGCATGCATTTTATTCCCGTATACATAACTAACTATACATTTCAGTTGAGCAGACTGATTTACTGAAAATATTCGTTTCGAAATTTTAGCTTCAGCTGATGATGACCTTCCCAGAGTGTTAAGTACAGAAGGTTAATGATTTTGTGTCTAATACAAGGATTATAAATTATATGGAGAAGAGTGGGAACGACATTGAAACTGCGAGGAAGTCCAAAGTAAAGCTTAAATCTTAATATCCTCAAAACTAATATATAATTTTCTGAACTACTACGCGTCGGTTTGATAAAATATTTTCTTAATAAATCATGACATGACTTTATTCCCAGTCTCACTCACGTTCCAGATGAATTATCTGTATTTAGTGTCTTCGCTTGTAAAAAACATTTTTTTAGAGTAAATGTACAAGGAGGATAAGTAATAAGTACACATGTATTATCCAACTCCCATGAATGACGTCATCGGAAATAAATGGCTGCTGACAACGTTTTTAAAATGGCGGAAGTAAAAAAAATGCTAAGGACTGGAAGCTTGATGCCCAATTCAGTTTTTATATACTTAATTACAAGTTTTACTATCTTAATAATAGCAATACCTATGAATTATATGAGTATTTTTCAAAAATTCTATTCTATTCTATAAAATTAAGAAATCTATTTAAAAACATATAAATACAAATACTAAACAATTACGTAGACTTACCCAAAGGCTTCTTCTGTTTAAAAGAGAGTTGCCGCCCGGCTGCACCCTGTCGGTTATTGTCATTGTTGTCCAACACAGGCATATTCCCTGCCTCTGGAAGGTCTGGATTCTCAACAATAGACCTTTTGTGACCTCGAATCTGATGTCCAGCCACGATTTGCACGATCGGCAGCAGTTTTGTAGATTTCGTGGGACGAACTTTTTAATATAAATAGTAAAAAATAAGGATAGACCTAACACAAAAAGAGTCTATTTATGTATAAGTAATGTACAAGTTCAAAAAAGGGCGACAAAGTTGTCGACGGTCCGGTTGCAAGACTTGCTTTAATACTACTGAACTGGTTTTAAGTGTGTTGCAGTGTAGGAGCAGGTATTAAAGTATCTTATTATTATTTTGTGTATCCACTCGTACGTTTATAAAAATGCAGCTCTATTACACAACAATAGTACTACGGCTTTAGAGTTTATAGATCAACAATAATAGAGATGTCTTGTTGTTATATATGCGTCACCTTCTTGTAATTATATGAACGGTCCCTCGGAACAAAAATCGAGGCTACTCTGTACACACACCGAGAATCTCCACAGATTTGTAACCCATTTACTTTTGGAATATTCCGTTAAAATGATTTATATGTTATTTATTATTATTGTGTAGTTATTTACATTGTCTTGTAGTACGCGCAGTACACTTTTGGTAATGGCGGAGTAAGTGTGAATCAGCTCTAATATAATTTATGTATTATATAAGTAAACGTAAAATGATTTAATTACACAAAAACTAGTAGAAAGTCCCTAAAAATAATACAAATTCACCATAAATTACGTATCAAAAGGTTATTATAAACTGTGTACAAATGGTATGCACTTGTTATGAGTGAATCATAAAATAATAGAGGAAGAGCTAGCGTGACTTTTTAGCGCAGAGACAGTTGAATGAATTCAAGACACATTAGCAACTAAACTGTCTTATACTACTATATAATAAATTGGTTGTAGCTAGCTTATTCATGGAGTCTTGATCTCTCGATTCTCCCAGAAGCTCCCACCATGTTGTATGATAATCTCTATTAGTTAAATACTTACATTAGACTGGACAGGCTGTTATTTCCCTTTAGTGTATTTACTTATTCTATCAGCAGTTAGCAATGTTGGCATTGTGAGTCTAAAGAATATAAGCATAGGAACCCTACTATTCTTATAATGCTTAAAACTTTATAATAAGTACAAACTAATAGTACAGTGGGCTTTTATTAAACATTACAGTACATTATTTTAAGTCTAAACATATGTACATAACCTTTGAACCCTCATGCTTATAATATGCAGCCTATATATTATATAAAGGTTCTGACATTTGTTAAAACCCTAAGAAGAGCATGCTGTATATAGCTGGAAGATACTAAATACAGTTTATAAAGATACTGTAGTATAAAGCTGTTTGGATAAAGATAATGCTGTTTGAATTACACTGTGTTTCAATACTAGACGAAAGAGGTTCTGAAAAATGTCAATAGATCAATGTCATTTGTAAATACAATTTTGTATGCGTTACTTACGGAGGATATATTATTGAAAAAGCTTTATCTCGGAATTATTTGTGTTGTCTTATTTCTCCCTCACCTCCTTCCACCAGGACCAAGAAGTCAGTTACTATACAAGTACATTATAGCTATACACGCTGTGTCAAAGCTTCGCTGTGTATGGTATTGGATGTATGGATGCACACGAAGGTTGTCAGGAGACTGCCAAGTTGGTCAGGAATACTTGCTGAGTATCTGGCATTACATATACGAGCTTATATTTTCACGAAGTTAAAGTTGTCGTGGAGTATCAAGGCCAACTGAATATATTGCCAATAACTAAAAAGGAACTATGCATGTAGATGTACGGATTTGAGTATCTGTGCAAAAACTTGCTTTTTTGCACTTTTTGCAGGCATAACACTGCAGTTTGATTGCTCTTCATAGCTCGTAGGTATGTATACTCTTGCATATGAGGGGAAATAGTGGAGCCGGTAGCCGGTACCTGGCTTGCTTCTTGGAGAAGGTCATATTTCTATAAGTATTTGTACCTATACACCATGGAAGAAGGTAATCAAATCAAGTACCCCATGCATGAAGAAGCTAAGTAAAAGGTATATATTGGGGTTTGGGGTGTATATTTACGATAAGATTCGTAACGGCTCGGCTTTCGTGAGCACGACGAGAGTATCTGAGACTTGTATTTGTATAATACTAATCTAATATGCAAATAACCTCTTGGTACCTTGTGACGGGATAAACATTTCATACTAATCTGTGGTTGTGTCATCACTGTGTCTATTCAAAGTGTCGACCAACATCACAGTGTTGTAATTAGAGGGCAAGTAATTTGAGGACGGAAAAACTAGTTTTGGAACTGGATTAGAGCAAGGTCTTGCTAATGAAAATGAAAACATGCTGTGCGTAGTAGGTTTACGGAGATCAGGGATACACTTACAATGACATTTGGGATATTGTGCACATTATGTCCAATAGAATCTAATCAATTTTTATATGTGGAATAGAAAATATGCTTTATTATTAAAACATGATCATGTTGAAGAATGAACCTTGTTGGTACAGATTACAGGTCGCGATGTACAAATTACAATACATACATACATGCAATACAAACACATATATACAGTGTGTATTATAAATGCAATCCGTTATTTTAACTTCACCAGGAAATCTGTAGGAGCCGAAACTGGTTGAATTTTCGATACTTTGTCTAGCAATGTTAGCTTTTTGAACTCGTCAGTGGCATCCGCATCTGCTTTGAGTGCCGAGATTTGGAAAACTCTTCCATCCTTTCGACCCTCCTTTTGTCTTTGATAGATGGGGACGCTCCGTTCTGCATCATTTTCTGCAACTAACTTCTTTATGAAATCTATTCGCTCCAGACATTTTGTTTGAGCTATTTGAATTGCCTCATTAATCAATGCTTGATCCACGGGATTGGTCAGATTGAGGTAGCAGATTTCTTTGCAGTCATTAATCCCGATTGAGAATTTACCGGGAAATATCTGGAAAACAAATTGAAATTAGCATTGATCATATGCACATCGTATTGAATTATTACTAGCGATTAGAAAGATATGTATACGACGAAACAATCTTACTGGAATATTTCATTTAGTAATATAAAATACAATATAAGTATATATACTTAAAATTTTTTGCAACATTCGTAGTACTAGCTTGTTACGCAATTACTTTTGCGACGTATTAAATATAAATAAGCAAAAGGATTGACGCATAATAAAAGAATATTTTAGAGCTATTTATATGTACCTCCTCCTCATCCTCATCTGGCTCTGCAAGGAATTTACCACAAGGAGTTAGCACAAAGGATGTGATCGACGGAAAATGCATAAAGTGGAGCTTCACAGGAGTTGATTCCTCCAAAGGTAATATTACTAATTCTTCAGTATTACTGTCCACATAAGCTTGCGCCCTTTGAAAAGACATTAAGGACCCTGAAACTGCCATGGCTGCAGCTTCATTTATACATCCGTTCATGTCAAGGATGTGCACGTCCACACGCAATATCCAGACCTACAAATTGAAACGAATAAAATAAAAAAATTATAATATTTATTTTTGATCCGAATAAAATAAAAAAATTCGTTATTATTTAAATTAATTCCTAAACAAAATTTAAATAATTTAAAACATTATATTTAATAAATTCAATAATTTAGAGTTCAATTTTAAAATAAAACCTTTTCTCCAAACTTGATGCATAACGAGGCCAAGTCAACAGCGCGATGTTCCTTGAACATTTTTTCTAATGTTCGGGAGACTAACGCCGGTTTCACCGAACCGCTCCCTGCCATTTCGCCCGTCGCTGATGGAGAAATCCATACGGAAAAAGTCAATACACCTTCACCAGGTCGGGAATCAAACGGCTCACCAACTGTTGCACTTGCCTAAAATTATAAAAAAACAGGAAATCATTTCCCACAATTATTTAACAAATTAAAAAACATTTTAAATTTATTTATTCATAATTATTCTATTATATTAAATGAGTATAATAATTATTTGGGTATAGATACCTGAGCTAAAACTCTCGTTCCAGGCTCCATCACAACCTCGCATGACCCCACGCTCTTACCAAAAACAACTTGGAAATTCCGAAATTCATTTATTCCCCTGCCATTAAGTCTCAAACTTTTGGAAGCCGCAGCTTTTGCTAACTGATAATTGCATAAAGGAACTAATTTCGGCCGCATATTTTCGCAATGTACGAAACAAGTTCAAAAATTATACGTAATTACAATTAAAATATTATTTCACTACAAAACATAAGAAAATAAAATTAATACAAATTCCAAACCAAATTTGTCTATACGCACACTTTTAAATTAAAATACGGACGAACTGGCCACATTTCCGTTCAATTTTCGCGCCAGCAGTCCAGGGAGTCTAGGATTTTAAAATTTACTCTGATTAGGCAGCAATATTTTTATTTTAAAAATATTTGTTTATTTTTAGTAATTAGTGTTTCAAGTTTAAGTAATTAAATAATAATGTTGCGTAATTTTAAAATCATTAAAAAATTAATTGTAAATACTATATTAACGTAATGTAAAATTTATTATTAAAAATTATTTCGAATTATTTTCTTTTTAAATATAAAATAAAGAAATTAAGATCCTAATTTAATTTTAAATAAATTATTCAGTAACTTGTCACAATGTAAAGTTCCTTGCCTGACATTTTGTCATACAATCCATCGGGGAAGATCATCGGCTGATCATCTCCGTAATAGGATGAGACCAGATAAAATAATACAATGGACACTTTTATTATTATGATTATTTCAAAAATCATTTTTACTAAATAAGCTAGTATTTCAATGAATTTTTAAATATTTTTCTGACAGATAAAATTTGCTGTGATCAATAAAAAAAACAGTAAATTGTAAATAGCAAGAAATATTTTTTATGGTTTATTTTCCTCCAGAACTTTTGAAGTGATTGTAAAAGTCAATGTAAAGGTTTCCAGCCGAGTGTCCCCTACTTTTAATTCCCTTTATATATCTGTTTTGCCATCTGTCCCCAGATTATTCTGCGGGGTAATTAAATTAAAAATACATAACTGTTTCAGGATTTTTAATCTTCAATTTATTAAAGATTTACAAATGCTAGAACAGCTTTGGGGATTAATATCTTTCATTTGTAATTTTCTCAACTACGTCCTTCTTTAGAATCTTAAAAGGATGTGCAGGAAATGCTTACATTGTACAAATGGATCTAAATATAGCATAATTATATTATAAATAATATTTTCTTTCTATAATACAGATTTAATAAATTCAGCAAAAGCATCAGTAATAATTAGACGTATGTATGCCAATACATTATTATTTGCTAAGATTTTTATTTCTACATAGTAAATTATTAGAATTATTACATAGGGAAAATTCAGGGCAATACTAATATAATAATAATAATAAATTTTGGGATGCCAGTTTGCACTGTAAAAGTAATTACTATAATATAATTCTTATATTTTCCTTTTATTGTATTCTAAATTTTATAAATGCATTTATTTACGAATAGATTTGGGCATTTGAAGCCTCATGTATTTAAGTAGTACAGTGTAATCAATAATATGGGTAATTAAGTTCACTGTGGTAAGTAAGCACAATAAGTTTATTTGGAACAACGTTTCGAGCGTCTGCTCTTCTTCAGGTTCGTAGAAAGAATGAAAGTATTGGCATAAAATATTAAATGAATATTTTTTGAAAAAGCGTAAATGTCAACATTTTTTTAAAAATCAGTTTTTTTGAATTTGAAAAGCAGTTTAAACAAAAAATTTAGGCTCAGATAACCCCGGGGTCGCTATTCCCGTCGCCGAACAAATCGTCCTGAGGTTTTGCAAGTTAGACAAACGAAAAATTCCAATTGAGACCAGGTGGTTCATAGGATTTGAATCTAAATATCATTCTTCGTTCTGTATCTTCTCGGATTTCTTTAACTTTTGAGGTATACTGGAGTACTGAGACTTTCATATTTTCGATAGAATGGTCGCGTTGATTGAAGTGTTGTCCAACCGGAACTGGAAGGTTATGATTAATTGAAAAACGGTGTCCCCTCATTCTCTCCGCCAACGTTTTAGAAGTCTGTCCGATGTAAATTACGTCCGGGCAGGTGTCAAGATCACATTTTATCGCATAAATTAGACATGCTGAGATACAAGAATATCTATCTTTAAGGTGAAATAAATAAGGTAAAATAATAAAATGTAATAATTATATGTAAAGAAGCGAATGTGTATGGTTACAGTAGTACGGTTGGCAGTGACTTGTCCTAGTTTCAAAACGTGACAACAGGTGCCAAATTTAGAGCGCTGACACGGGAAAGTTCCAGGGTTTTTTGGGAATATTAGGGATGGTATAGATGCACGTACCAAGATTTGCCTAAGCTTTAGTGATCTACGAAATGCTTTTAGGGGTGGTAAATCAAATCCATTTGAATTTGCAGAAACAGGAATGATTGATTTAAATATATCAATTGTCTTCGTAGCAAGTTCGGAGTTCAATGGGGAGTATGTGAGTACAAGAGGGACGCGATCATTCGGTTTAGGGTTTTTAGACGTTCTGGAGATCAGAATGTCCCGATCTAAAGTTTTGCATCGGTTGAAAGCTGATTCCAAGAGATGAAAAGGATAGCCTTGTTTTCTAAAATAAGTTATTAAAGTTTCTGCCTGCAGAACAAAATTCGAATCTTCGCTACATATTCGTCGAAGTCGAAGAAGCTGGGAATACGGAATGGCCTTTTTAGTACTAAATGGATGGTATGAAGGAAATGGTAGGTATGAATGGGCGTCTGTTGGTTTTGAGTAAACTGATGTTTTGATAGTTCCAGTGGTATTGTGGTATTATCAGGTTGTAATAAAACATCAAGAAATGGTATTTTTTGTTTAAACTGCTTTTCAAATTCAAAAAAACTGATTTGTTAAAAAAATGTTGACATTTACGCTTTTCCAAAAAATGTTTATTTATTATTTTATGCCAATACTTTCATTCTTTCTACGAACCTGACAAAGAGCAGACGCTCGAAACGTTGTTCCAAATAAACTTATTGTGCTTACTTACCACAGTGAACTTAATTACCCATATT
>JAQGAK010001751.1:0-27250 GCA_034696945.1 Lipothrix lubbocki | reverse complement strand
CAAATAAATCCAAAATACTACCAGTTTTGTTCTACGCATGCCTAATAGTATGGCTTTCCTTGAAAGTCATTTTTTTATATTTAACAATAAAAAATATATTAGGTATTATTTAATTAAATTAATTATTTAAGCTGACCTTTGTTAAGTAAAGTTGCAAAAAAACTCAATAAATTATTACTCTTAACTGGATTCGAAGCCGTGGCCCTCTCTCGAATTCCGCGCCGCTCTGCTTTGCGCTACAGAGCTCTTATGCCCACGAAGAAGAGTTTAAAGCTATGTGGTTAAGCTCAGCATACACTGTATATCATGTGCACACTTGCCCGCGGAGTTGGATAACCAATGGAAGCAAGGGGAGGGAAATTTGAGTTGTGGAAATTGTTGATGAGACTCCGTCATTATATGATATAGGATGTTTTTTTGGTAGTTGTTTTAATGATTTGATATGATATGATAGCCGGTCAAAAGTATCATCAGTGGCAACTCCAGCGTCATCCAAACGCCCGGGCACTCGTACTGGACGTACAGGAACTAATGGAGGGCACCTGAAGATCGCCAGGGCTGCTGACCCCATCGGTGTGTACTGTCGCGTCCGGCCATGGGGACATTCAGATGAGGAGCGCTGTGTGAAGATAATCAGCGATAAACAAATTGCACTGACTCCGCCGGATACTTCCATGGCTTGGAAGCTGGGCACAGCCAAGGAGTCCACTTATTCATTTGAGTATGTTTATGGACCTGATGCAGAGCAGCAGACGGTATTCGAAAATGTGGCTCTTCCACTGGTGCAGGTGTGTTGGAGGAATACAATTTAATTATTTTTTTTTACTTAGCGGTGTTGTTACCCTTTCCTAAAGACTAGTATTGATTTTCAATTAACTAACAGCTTCATTTTAAATTTATTAGTGGGGGGGGCTGTAATGAGATCTGAGATATTTTTGACGGGGAAGTGGTTGAGAAATAATTTAATTTTGGTATTTTTTATATTAATGGGTTTCTTGTGCAATGTAGGAAGTCATGAAAGGAAAGAATGGCCTTCTATTCGCATATGGTGTCACTGGCTCTGGAAAGACTTATACAATGTCTGGAGGACCGAATTCGAGTGGAGTCATGCCACGCTGCTTTGACGTCATCTTCAATTCTATTGCCAACAATCAAGCTCGCAAATTTGTTTTTAAGCCAGATCGAATGAATGGATTTGACACGCAAAGCCAGGCAGATGCGATGGTAGAAAAACAACGAGAGCTAAATACATTGACCAAGACTCCTAGAAGTCGGTGAGTAAGATTGTGGTCAAGGAAGTCTAATTTTTGTTTGTTTATATGGTGGAAACTGTATATAATAATGGATGTTGGCCTTACAGCGGAGCTCGAATCTGGACTGCTACTCCTGGCGACATTGATGCATGTACTCGGAGCAGAGATCCAACCGTGGTTTCAATCCACCATCCAGACTCTCTCTTTGCAGTTTTTGTTACTTATGTTGAAATTTACAACAACTTCGTTTACGATTTGCTTGATGAAGGATGCTTTGACGATCGAACAAAGAAGTTTAATCTTCAATCTAAAATGCTTCGGGAGGATGGGAATCACAATGTGTATGTTAATGGTGTAAATGAAATTGAAGTTTGCTCATCCGAAGAAGCCTTCGAAGTATTTTTAAGGGGACAAAAGCGACGCAAGCAAGCACATACCAGTTTGAATACCGAGTCTAGCAGAAGCCATGCCATATTTAATATTAGAGTTGTTCAGGTAATTATATTTTAGATTGCATTTGGGTAATTGTGTGCCTATTTGGTGTGAGGTGAGACTAAAAAAGTTTGTTATTTTCGTCAAATCTTCTAGGCCCCTTTGGATTCTAACGGCGAAGAAGTTACTGAAGACAAAAATCTTATATGTATTAGCCAGTTATCGCTTGTTGATTTGGCTGGGAGTGAACGTTACGGTCGTACTGGGGCAACTGGAGATCGGCTAAAAGAAGCCGGTAGGATTTTCTTCCTTATTTATTACATTCGCTGTTCTTTTGTATGTATATTAATTGAGCGAATTGACGACCAGGTTTATGTATTGTGTTGAATTAATTAGGAAATATCAACAACTCATTAATGTCACTCCGAAAATGCATGGATATCCTGCGAGAGAACCAGCAGTGTGCAAGCAACAAGATGGTGCCTTATCGTGATACAAAAGTTACCCATTATTTGAAGAATTATTTCGAAGGAGAGGGTAGAGTTCGCATGATCATTTGCTTGAACCCAAGAAATGACGATTATGATGAAAATATTGTGAGTATAGATTAATTATACAATAATCGCCATTAACTTGCAGTTTTGTTTCTATCGCCTTGCATTCAATAATTAACTTGACTTCGTTTCCAGCATGTCATGACTTTCGCGGAATTGACAAAACAAGTAGAAGTGACCCGCCCAGTAGAACGTAAATTAGATCCAGGGACTCCTGGACGGAAAAAGGCAAACGAGGTATGAAGTTTAAGTTGCAATTTACTTTACCAATTCTGTTCTATTAACTTGTAAAGTATTGCACACGTTGCTTGTGTTCATGAAAATACAGTTAAATTGGAATTTGAAATATTTAGCTGCTTAAAGAAGCTAGACGAAGGATTGTTGAAGACATTAAAATTGACGAAAGTGAAATTCCCATTGATGTCGACATGGTGTTCGGTCTTGGACCTCCTCTTCCAAGTTGCACTATGACCAAGAGTGACGAAGAAGAATTAATCACCGCTCTTCGTCGAGCTCTGGAAATGCGTATTAAAGGGCGGGCAGAACTTGCCAAAATTATTATGGAAAAGAGTAAGCCTTCAAAAATAATTTTCTTTGTGTATAGGCTACGGCCCAACATACATACATATACATAAAATAATTTTAAAGGTGGAAAACTTAGTCGGCAGGAAATGTTGCTAATTGATATTATAACCTAACAGGACACAATTTCCGCATCCGAATTATTGAAGCTGAACGTGATGTGGAGACGTTGAAAGCAGAGAACGTGCACCTAAAATTTCAAGTCAGTCAGTTGCGCGACGAAAAAGAGAGTACCCTAAGAGCATTTCAAGTTACTCAGTTTGAGAAAGATGAGCAACAGAGTCGAGCTGATCAGCTTGAAAAGGAAAATCGAGCTTTACAGGAAGAGGTATTGATTAATCTGTACACTAGAGTTGAATAGCGTTATAAATAGAGCTAAATATATATGCTGTCAGCGTTTTTTCAACACCTATGAAATTATAAATATGGTGCTACTTCTAAGAGCTAATGGCTCTTATTGATTTGAACTAATATGTACTATTAATTGTGAAGTTTAATTTCAAATAAAACATGCAAATAATCGTTAATACCGTTATCAGCTTTATTTGCATGTAGTGATAACGTTATTAACCTTAAAGTTTCATGTAACGAAACCGGACAACTTTAAGGAGATGCATCGCAATATAGTTATTCAACTCTGCTTGTGCATATGATCTATGATAACAGTGCATAATTTTATATGTAATGTATGTAATAACGTGGTGGAATATCCATTGCAGCTGGAAAATTGCAAGATGGAAATTCGCCAGCGCGAGGTTGTTCATCTGAAAGATAAAGAGCGTTTGAAGACAGACTTGGAACTTCAGCAGGAATTGAATGAACTTAAAGTTGATCGACATCTCCAGCGTGAAGAAGCTAAGCTGCGGGTAAAATTTAATAAGCATGGAATAGCATGTGGTAGGTGGAAGATGAAATTATTTTTATTCATTTAATTTAATTTATAAAATACAGGCTTCCTATAAAAACAAGGATAAGACTTTTGAGGCTATTCGGACCTTAATTACTAGAACTGAGGATGACAAGCCCCGACGCTCTAGGTCGCACACTCGCAGACGTAGTGTATCCGAATCCATGTCTACCACAAGTTCAGATACGGAATTTATTATTAGTCCAATTAAAACACGTTCTCGGGTTATGTCAGCTGCAAATGTTTTGGATGTTCCTCCATCACCTATGAAATCTCGTAGTGGGGTAATTTTTTAAACAACGTATGACAATATAAATGGATTTTATATGTGAAATACTTATTTTGATAAAATTTTTCAACCAGGGTGTTGTTGCAGCTAATGCAAGAAGTTACCGCTCTCGTTCTACCGATACTGACAGATGGATCGAGCACACTCCTGGGCAGCCTGTGAAATCAGGGACAGTTTTTCAACCAGTCATGAAAAAGAAAAAGTCTGTTAATAAACTATCAAGTGCAGATGAGATTGTAACTAAATCCAAGTACTGCTTGAATCTGCAACAGTCCGATGGGGACGGAGGCTTAGAGACTAAGCTTTATAAGGTGCAAAAAACCTGCCTTTTCATCCCCATGAACATACAATTTGAAAATAATTTAGTACATGTTACTTAAACTATTATACTATAATTATACATATTCCCCATGATTAATTGCAGGGCGACGTAATTCCTTCCCGAACTGGAGGAGCTCAAGTTGTTTTCAACGACGTCGAAATTCTGAAACAAGTCTCCCCCACTAATGTGGAGCTAAATGTGTCTCCTTCCAAGAAACGTCCGTCAACGTCTGTGCTTATGGCCCCCCTTGCGGGTGGAACTCCAAATGTTGGGAAAATGGTGGAAACTTACGATGAATACGATTCCGTCACCGGGGACATTCTAGCGGAACGGTGTGCAACTGGGATCGGTCATCAGATTGGATCCAAACGATCTCGTCGAACTTGATCATTTTTATTTTTAGCTTGTTTGCGGATTTGTAATTATAATTATTATAATAATCGTTATTTCACTGCCACTACTTGTTGTCTCACTGGTGTAGTCGCAGTTCTCATTCCAGCAGTTTTGTACATTTGGTCGCGCTCGACTTGATAACTATATTGTACGTATTTAGAGAGGGAAGATACTATTCATATTTTATATATTGTGTAGATTGTTTAAAAAATGCTTCGTTTAATTGATTGGCAGGTTACATAATTATTGCTCTTTGGCATCAGATTCTTAATGTATCAATAAATAAATTAAATCCAACGTGGACAACGATTCTAATTTATTTTAAGTTCATGCTCTTGTAAATGAGAGTTGGGTTTTCTGCATTCTTGCAGATGCGAGAGTAAATACTGCGAGGAAACGAGGTAAATTTTGATCATACACTGCCGACCACGTAAATTTTTACACGTAAAATAATCTATCAACTTCACGTAATAAAGCAAATAAACTTACTGGTTGTCAATGCATTAAAGTTAACAGGCATTAACTCTGACTTTAATAACATTTCCGGTGTCATCACATTATATACTCATTTTACTATTTTGGTGCAGTCATCAAATTAAAGATTCGTATTTGGCTTTGAACAGACGTCAGTATTTAAGTGCGAGATTTCCAAAATGGACAAATTTTTACTGCCTTGCACCTTGGTATTTGCATTGTTTGTCATTATCAGCGTCTCAAAAAAATACGATAAAGACAAGAAACCGGACTGGGCCAAGAAAGACATTAGAGATTTTGATGATGCTGACCTGGAGCGACTACTTGACCAATGGGAAGTAAGTGTATATTATATTTTATCTGTTTTAGTCCCGGACGATGTTGAACATTTCTTAATGCTAATAATTTTGCTAAATTGCTGAACTTAATCTTCTGATTTTGTTTTGAAACATTTATAGGAAGATGAAGAACCTCTGCCTCCTGATGAGCTTCCAGAACACATGCGACCTCCAAGCGAAACCCAGAGCTTCCCCTTTGACAAGGTTGTTTTGATTGACTTTTTCCAGGATTGCTTCTATTTAGCAATTTTACCAGAATTTACTGGGGGATGATGATTCATGATGTCATCTGTTTTTTCTTGTATTATGTATAGTTTTAGAAAGAAGTCCTGAAACGATCATGTCATCATACATTGTCCCCCCCCATATCTTTAATCTTTAAATATAGAGTCATATTATTTTATTAGTGCCGATGACCACCGTGACGAAATTGTAAGCGAAAGTGAATAATGAGTGATGACCAATACTTTAATGCATGTTTGCTTGTAATACAGGTGGGTTCGATGTCCCAAGATGAGATTATGAAAATGACCAAGAAAGGCAAATCTGTAATGATGTTCTTGAACGTGGCTGGTACTCCAACAAAAGATGAAACAGATACACTTACTAGCTTATGGCAATCTGCTCTTCGTAACAATCATATTCAGGCGGAGAGGTAAAATTCATTAAACTTTCAGTTTGCTATCGAACAAACTATTAGCTTTATTTGGTTCGATATAATTATTATTTTTTCGAAAATTAATAATTACGAACCATGTAATCTAATGGGATGGTAGGAATCTAATTAAATTTTTATTGTTATAAGGTTCGTCATTGAAGAAAACCGAGCAATCTTCATGTTTAATGATGGATCGCAAGCCTGGGATGCTAAAGAGTTCCTGTTAGATCAGGAAGGATTATTAAGTATAACTCTGGAAGGTCAAACTCACAATGGTCGACGAGTAAAGGGGCCCAGTAAGAAAGATGCCAAACAGGAATTATGATACAAACTGTTTTGGAGTATTAATCTAATCTTATTTGCAATATCTGAATATCTGCTCTACCTTGTCACGTTTCTAATTTGTTATGAATATGCGGATTTTTGAATAGAAACTCACAAAGATGTAAACTATTAAAGTAATATTAATTAGTATATAAATATGATCTGTTGTGCTTCGAAAGTTTTGTATTCCATTTATTGAAGTCAATAGGAATGTAATAATTCTACAATGAATGTCATTTGTTACAAAAATGTAATAATAAATAATAATGTAGAGCGCTGTTGATAGAACAGGTACAAGTTTGCAAATTGTTCGTGAAGTAATGTAGTAATTTTCGTTTCTACAGTCATCAGTACAATTGTTATATCATTTGAAATATTAACATTATACGTTATTATTTAATGTCGTGATAATTCAAGGCTACTTTTAAGACATCTCCAAAAGGCACATAGTTATTTATAGTAGCATGCTGTGATATATATTAATTTTAATCTTAAACTAATTTCATCAGATTTCACCAAATCCACTCAGCCTTTTCCTTCGTTGAATCCTTTACTGGATCAAACAGATGACCCAGCTTCCGTACGGGCTTGGGAACCTGACTAAGCCTCCATTTCTTAATTATTCCAGCTAGAGCTACATAGTCAGCTCCTTCTTCGATTAGTTTTAAACACGTTTTCAGACTTTCATCACTAAGTCTTGTATTCAAAATCTCCGACATTTCCTTAATAATTTCGAAGGATTCCGTGACCTTTTCCTTTTCAAATTTCTCTTCATGATAGTTATTCGACGAGGCTGGCAATTCCTGTGCTTCTTCTTTGTTCCCTTTCAAATTATTCTCAGGTATGGTTATAATATCTCCTGTAATGGACGTATTCCGACCCTTCTCGACAGTTTCGGTTTCAGTCTCAACAACGTAAGTTCCATTTAAGGTATCGTTTCCAAGGCAGTCTTCAAACTGGAATGTCATGTCGGTAATTCCTGCAATATGAAAAAAATGATCACACATCCGACTCTAGTAAATTATTTCTTTTTTCAATCAATTATCATATCACATTGATACAACTATTCATGATTAAAGGAATATTTTTGAAATAATTCTTAGAAGTAACTACTTAGTACTTAGCTACTCTATTTTGACGTGATGTCCTGATTTTATGAAGTTCGACAGCATCGTTTTTAATTATTAAAGTGTCTCTAATATTATTATTTGGTTGTTATTACACAATATATTCCATTTACCTCCTTGTTCAACATGGTCATCTGCATCCAGGACAGCTTTTTCCTTCTGATCAATATCAGCAATATAATTGCTGACTTTCGAAAACTTTTCTTCCCGGATCCCTAAAAATGTGTCCATTTTGAAAATATTTTAAAATAAATTGAACTCGAAACTGTAAAGGGAACAAGAGTACTTTTAAAATTTAACTCTTCATGGAAATCAGTCTAATTTTTGGAATAAATAAAAAGTCATATAGCTTTAAATATGTAGCTTTGTAATATTTGCCTTGCAATTAAAATTATATTTTTATTTAAAATAAATTTACAAATTGCAGATAATTTTTAAAATTAAAATGTTGAATGAAGAGCAAAGGGAAATAAACGAAAAGACTGGGGATTGACATTAATAACCGTTGATCTTATTTCGTCAATTTGGCTTGAGTTTCCTGGTTTTTCGCGCCTTCATCGTTCGAAAATTTCCAGTCGGAAGGCAAAAAATGTTTTCTGCTTAATCAAGCATAGGTGGTGCTCTCATATGAAATCGTGGATTGTAAATGCGTCCAAAAACGTTTCAAATGGAAATAATATCTTTATCTTCGCATGCTCTTTGTGTATGTATATATAATTGATTTTGATTACATAAATATGATAATAATAATAACAGAGTAACTACATTAATTTGCACAAAATAAATACAAAATAATTACAAAATTAAGCCAAAACTGTAAAAATAGAGATTCACGTAAATAATACAAAATAAATATGAAATTAATCTACAAAGTAAATAAATTCAAAATAAATATGAAATCAATCCAAAAATGAAATAAACGAATAAATATTCAGGACGAGGTTTTAAATCGATAAGAAAATTATCGATTAATAAAATAGTGATTTATGTTGTAACATATACAAATATCATATAATAGATCAATCATCTTTTTATTGTTAAGGTTCAAATTGATTTTAATTTTTAATGTTTACAACTTTAGGGAAAATTGCGTATGTACTGTGTTGTACAAATAGAGGTAAATACCATAGAGGTATCCGTGAAATAAAATTTAGGTATTTCTCTTTGTCTGAGCAAGTCAAAGAGTGGATAAACAAAAATATATAAAAGCGTATAAGATTAACTATAGACCACTACAGATTTTAAAAAAATCTAAAGTGGAATAAGAAGTTGGAAATACAAAAATCGAATCCAAATTGAATAAATAAGATTAAGTTGCATCTGTAGAAATGCTAAGGTACATGTGCAAAATATTTTAATGCCATTACGAAAACGAAGCTCGTAAAAAACAATATGCTGGAGATGGAGATAAATAGGGATGTAGATGTAGGTAAATAGGTACATAGTTTCACTTGACACTGAATAATATATCGTATAAAAATATAAACAAATGATTCTACATACTATAATATTTATCAAAAGTAGCAATCTTTTAATACTGTGACAGACTAGAGGCTATTTATAATGTTGTAATGTAATCCAAGTGTCATGCCCTTCAAACAATCAGACAGAATGATGTTATGACGTTAGAGTATTTGTACTAACAATAAGGTATTTACTACTTGTAGCACGGCAAGAATGTTTGCTTTCACAATGTTATTATGTATTTCTAAAGCCATGATGAAATTAATTAAATGATTCCGTGTAAACATATTTTTGTGTATTTATAATAATAAAAAATGATTGTACCAGGAAAAACTAACTGTTTCTATAGAAAGTTAACTGTTGGTTGTTTACTTAGGAGGTATAAAAGGGTAACATTCCAACGGAAGGTTATGATGCCAAAAGTGATTATGTTGCTGCCAACGTTTTAAGCATTTCAACTTAAAGGAGCTCTATAATGAAAATTCTGACAGTTGGTTGCGGATTATGATGAGATCATCCCTATTTAGTAGCTGAAAACAATCTGATAACTGGAAGAATAAAACTATATAGTGGGGAACTGATGAAGAGTATTCGCGGAATCTGTGAGATCCACTGTCACTTTACACCAATTTAGAGTATCTAAATCTTTTGTGAGCGAGCAGGTCGGTCGTAATTTGTTGAAAAGAGCGGATGAGCGTATAGCTTCGGAATGACATCAGTTCTCAGAAATATCTCTAAAAATGCGTAAGCACAATATTCTTTATAATAATAAGCGTTTAAGCATGGATTCACACTAAATGCATGCAAATGCAGTCAAAAAACTGGATTTTAAGATGCTATCAAATGCTGGGTCAAGTAATTATTTTGCAGTTGCAAAATCTTAAGATGGAACTGCAATAATTATTTATGCATATATATTTCGGCGAAACAGTGGTATAGGTACATAAGGTAGCTGACATCCATATTTTTTACAGCAGTTCTACAGTATACGTACAAATTTATGATTTACTCGCAGGAATTCTTCGCTTGAAAATTTTAGTTTTGAATTGCTTCCAAAAAGACCTTTTTGGAAGCAATTACCTGTAAGTTTTAGCGTTGTAGAGCTTTCAAAAGTTATAGCTTGAGTTTTGCACTGCTTCCAAAGTTAAGTTTCAGCATTGCTTGCTTTCCAAATATGGATGCGTAAATTTGTGCATTTTATTTTATATATTGAATATTGTTATCGAAAAAGTTGCAGTTTTAGCATTAATGGTATACATACATACATTTCTTTAACTACATGAAATCTGCCATGTCAAAACCAATTTCCTTATTTCAAGATAAAATTTTAATGCACATTTTCCAACATGGGAAACACCATAAATAAAGTAAAACAATGCATATAACATAAGATTGACGAATTCATATGAATCTGTGCGTTTCTTGTCTTTTTATAGATGTGTGCTTAACGGGTTGAAATACCTGCTTACTGTTATACACCAAGCCATATCCAATTTATCATCTATCCGACAAAGCTCTTTATGTTTAGCTAAATGGGACATTTGTCATGCTTTCAGGCGTTACGAATACGCTGGAAAAAATCGGTCGATAAAACAGTTAGTCTATAACCTTCATTAACACTGTAATAATCATGATCATCTTCAGAATGAGATTTGTTATAACATTTATTTGCAAATTATGTTCAAATGCAATGTTCAGACAAACATATTCCACTATTTCCATATTGACTATACTTATACCTAGTTAATTTCCTTGTGGCTGGAAAAAATTGCACACTATAATACCTGTATATACGTTTGGTGAGTTATCTCGAGAAATGTTTGATGGCTTCATTTGAGGAATATTGTTGTAATACATGATATGTTTAGACTTGCAGCAGGTATGCAAAAATAACTAGGTTTGTGTCCTATCTAGAAGTACATGAAGTTAACATGTAGGCTATTGTGGCAACACTAGAAGTGGAGATCAAAATATTTGAGAAAAACGCATATTTTTTCTGGTCATTAGCTAAACTGCGACAACCGGTTCTCCAATACTTCAGGAATAAATAGAGATAAATTTACTTATTTGATTACCTTGCCATATGGGATTTCATATTGAAAGCAGTTGGAAATGTGTGGAAAATTTACTTTAGGATCCATCTTCTTCCTTTGTCTTAATTCCTGCTATATGTACTTCTTCTCACTCATAGACAAGAGAGATTAAGTTTCAAAAAATAATTACTATACTATTTTGTTACATATAATAAATAATCCTGAGAAATGTGCAACTGTAAAAATTGCAAAATACACTGTTGCTGAACGTTATATTAATTGTTTAACAAGAAATATTCATCTCTAATTGGACGGAGAAGAATTAATAAAGACAAAAATATGCGTTCTCAAGTAGAGTAACAGCATTTAGCGGCCGTTTTGAGTCCAATTTTTTAAGTCAAATCAATACAAAAATTTGAATGAGGAACATGAAATCTTCCGTGGAAGAACTGTTTCCTAGTAAAAAACATGTACATTGCGTAAAAGCACAAAAAAGTATTTTGACCAGGTACGTCAAGTACTAATCATTAACGTTGTTGATCTATTAAAGTGAGGCAACCAACGCCTTACTTTCCGTTTCATGACAAATGACAACAAATCAAAAGCATCCAAAGTGTATACGCAAGTGCCAATGGCTTGTAGAAAACAGCATTAAGTCAAGGAAGCAAGTTCGTGGTAAGAAAAAACTGTTATGACTAAAATGCTCAGAAAATTATGAATTTTTAGCCGTGGAGTGGATAGTATAAGATCTGACAAGCCTATACTATCACATCGACTTTTCTTTATCTTAAGGAACTCAATAAAATTTTTGAATTTAAATGCTCAGCTATCGTGTTCTCATCCCCATAGTTGCATACGACTGTACTTTTTTAATATCCTTTAATCTGAGTCAAATTAAATCAAAAGCGTGAGAGTATGGATGTAAATCAAATATTTATTTCAATTTGTTAATAATTCTTTGCCTTGGCCACTGCAAGTTTACGAGGAGTTACTGCCTACCTAGACCAAAATGTATATTGTAGATTTTTTGCCGGCTTTCCGTCGTCGGGACATCATTAGCTTGTCTGCGTGAACATTTTGCCAAAAAACTGCTGGTATACGTTTACGTTTGGAAGGTTCGGAGTACCACAGCCACTCTCCACTGTCTCCTTCCTCAGTCCCGAGGGCAGCCAAGTGTTTATTGCAAAATCAATTACTTCTTTGACTGTGTTTATTCCAACATCAATTTTTAATTGCAAGTATTTAATTTGTAATTCTGCAATATTTTGAAAACAATTGAAAAATGCAATTTCATAGCTGCCATATGCTTATATTAGAGAATACACTAATTGAACATCACTGACAACAAAAATCAAGGTCAACTATGAGGGAATCTGATAAATGTGACTGGAATTGTGTCACTTTTCATGTGAGAACATCAAGTCTTTTGATTTTACAAGCTGTCTGATCAAGTTGAAAAATTTAAATTGCATAATTTTCTTATAACTTTTGTCTGATACTTGCACGCTATTCCTTCCTTAGCTATATAGTGTGATTTACTGATTTGTAGATACACGTTTGTGATTTGAAATCAAACTATTAGAATGCACTTATACAACTATACAGCAGGATTCATTGTAAAAAGAGCTATGATGGTAAGCTGCTGGAAGTAGCTAAGGTAAGTACATGTACTTGTATATATTGTTAACAGCAACAATATACATAAGGCTTCTTAGAGTACTGACAAAATTTCATGGTACTCCTCCTCTATTAATTTCTTTTTACAACAGTAGTCAATAAATGGAAAGTGCAATTGCTATAAGGTGTCATTTAAACACTGGGAGCGCAGAACATTACCTGTCTAAGAGTAAATTTTACAACTCCAGGTTTAATGGACAGCCGGTGAGGAGAGTGCGCAAAAAACAAGATAATAATCAATTTATTGCTTTACAATATAAAAGTAAACTGGCAAAGTAAAACTTGAAATTGTACTATCAATGGGACGAGAATAATTGGAAATACGGTGATGTTGCTGGAGAAGACTGGAAGTTTCTATGCGTACACGGCAATAACGTAGACGAGATCTCTCTAATTCAATTTATTATAGTCATTCATTATCACTTAAGTTGAGGGTTGTACATACAGCATACCTGAGGATGCTCTTGGTGACACATACGTTATAGGAACACACGAACATGGAATAAAATTCTGGAGGAATTACAAGTTGGTGTGAGAAGTTACCATCAGTCCTAAAGTAGTTAAATTCTAGATGAGCAGCAGTGTCTGCAACGTTCTAGTCATTTATTATTCATAGATTCACAAGTCACATGAAATTTCAATATTTCATGCCTGTCACATCACACTAATTGTAAGTTTTATCAACTACTGTGTAATCTAAATCTGGCTATATAACATTTACCTGTTTTTATGTGATCATGCGATCCCTATACGCATTATAGCATTTATATCCATATATATCTATTTTATGGAGATGATGTACAAGGAATTAATACTGGAGATATGCATAGATGGAAAATATAATCAACCTTTTTTCTTGCTCTTCCCGTGAACATACTTTTGGCACACAGCTTTTTGTTGTTATTTCCTATTATTATATACTATCTATATTATACATTCACTCGAGCTATAAGTACATATTTCTACACCTTGCAATTGTATCTGCACGTATTATTATAAAAGATTATATCGTACATAGACGTACGAAAATAAATCCCAAATAGCACTTTGTAATATTCTCAAGGGCAGCAAGCCCATTTGGTGCTCATTCATACCTTACGATATTTGGTCAAATCATCTACATAATATGACTTACCTGTTTTATTTTGTGTAATTTTGTCGACTTTCGATTTCGTTTTTACCTTAAAACTGATACTTATGGTTTGTTGATAAAAGTAAAAACATGTTCGGTTCCATAAACTTGCTCTCAAAACTTTACACATCTCCGCAGCAGTCTGAGAAAGATTATTACCAAGACATATTCAGTAACCTACTAAAGGATGGAACATCATTATATCCTTAATGGAAAATCATTGCTCGTGATTTTAGAATTACTCTGGAAATTTTTTTCTCCTATAGCACGGTTTAATGTTGGATAATGAAAGGGTTTCATTACATGAATCATGGACATAACTCACGCAAAACAGAAATCATGTATATCACAAAGCAGCGTCTTTCTTTGTAGGCATAGTTCAGACAATAATTTGATTGACTATCAAAATTCTTCAGTATATATACTTCTTTATTTATTACAACATTTTGGGTTAATAAGCAGCAAACAAAACAAGATTGTAAAAGAACTACATACTTTTTAGTACAGCCACAATAATGACCTAGGCTAACTTGAAAATCGTTACGTAAATTCCCACGATTACAAAATGATCCAACAGTCAAATGTCAATTTTTTTTTCTTGTCGAGGCTACCTTTATTGTATCCACACACATTATGTGGGGATTTTTTAATGTGCGTCGCACCTGTGTAGCAAATTAAACAACACTATAGTTAATATATCCAGTTTAGGTAATGAATCTACTTATCAGGAGACAGTTTGGATGGCTGTCATAAACTTGGCTAATAGTGACATACTTGGGTTAAAAAATTACACATAATTAAGCTAAGTACGCAATTCACGCAACAAGGATCCTTGCTAATTGGATAATATGAAGAAGCTCCGTGCCTATAGTGAAATTCAAAACCGTCGGAACGAAATATGATATGTGCGTGTAGCAAGAATGTTGTATCCATAGCTATGAACCATTGTCAAACATAAGTAATATAACAGGGAAATTAGCTTAATTGCCACTGGAATTCCTTAATGAAAACTGTTGCTATCTACTGAAATTACATATGTGGAATAAAGTTTGTGTAAGTAAATACTAAACATAAATTTATAAATTTTCTTTATTCAAATGGATGTATGCAGAATATATTTATAATTAAATCAGAAATGGCTCTTCTCACTTTTTCTCCGAAGATGTTCCACACACAAGTTATAAAATTGTAATTGTGATGAGTCAGTTGTTGAAAGCCTGAAATCTCAACAGTATTAGGTGTTCATTTGTTATGTTTATGTTCCCTTCATGTCAAAATTGCAAAAATTATGTGTAGCATGTGCGTATGTATTTTCACGATCTTGGGGAAGACAATATGCTCAAGAGTTGAAAGACTGGACATAAATTAAGTAGTTTACGAGACAGTTATGGTAGTCAAAACAGATTTTTGTATGCAGGTGATGACAATCCCATTACACCCACACAGTATAATACTTTTCCGTAGAATTTTCAGGGTCGGGTTTTCCTATACATAATACATACATATGAATACTCAGGTTGCCTAGATGAACTTAAACTTAAAAGCCGTGTACATATTCACATGCTGTTGACTTGTTTAAAGAAAGTTTCTTACCTGTACATGTGTACAACGGTGACACTTGACCCTCCTTCATGAATGAATGTAAATTTAAAAGAATTTAAAAATGTTTTTATTTCCATATTACATATTCACTGATTAAAACTTTTAGAGGACGGGGTGCGTTTCCTCTAATGAGAGTTATGTTTATGCCTTTAACTTACTCCTTTTGCAGTCAAAATGCTCAGTTTTACCTCATGATATTATTGTTGGTGTCTTTTACCTTATACTTTTTGCTGTAATGAATAGATACGTGTACTACGGGTTTTTGTAGTGCATTATTTTAGTTTGAAAGTGTAGTTGAAATAGATATATATATATATCTATTTCAATATTTGTGCCAGAAGTCATACAAATAGGCATAGATGAAGTAAATATAGTTTTGCCATAACTCACACAAATATGCATATATAGTTGAAACATTGTTCTGTCAAAAGTCATACAAATATGTAGCTGCAGTATTGCCATAATAAGTATGATTTGCTTACCTTACTATAGTATAGTGTTTAGGTTTCCCCATCTTCCTTAATCTTACCTATTTTAACGTCAATACCTACATCACGAAGTTGTATTGTTTTATAGCCCACTTGTGCATATTTAACATTGAACAAAATAAATATTGACCAGTTATTAACTTTTAGATGGGTAACGTTGCATAATGAATGTTTTGAATTAAGGAAATCTCATGCATAAAATGTGACCTACCCCATTGACTCAATTATATTTTGTTTTTTTTTTGGAGGTAAATAATATCGAAGAATACTAATGCACTTAAATTGTGCATTTTGCTTGTAGTATTTCTATGCTAATTTGCCTAAAGGTTTCCGTACTCTAACCATTAATAAGCAATATATTTAGGGAGCCGCACCAATTACGGTGGATAGTTGTAAAACGAAATAGTAAAAGGAAGGAAGGAAGTCATACAGCATGAGGAAAATACAACAAACATGAACTCACAACAGCAAATTACAATATCAAACCATTAGATACATTGAGTGATTATTATGCTTATTATCAAAGTATGTAGATGTGCAAAGCAGTAATTTGAAATGATTTTGGTCTATGCAGAATTATGTGATCTACAGGGACCTAGGTAATAATTTATAATAATAAACTTTTAAAAAATTAAGTGGGCAATCAAAGAGACGATTGTCTTTATATTACCATCATCTTCTTTTATAATTGTCTATTCTAACATTCCACTACAACAGTTTCAGGCCAGTAGAGATTTTCATGACTTGTATGTATGTAACTGATTCGTCTGTAAAGAAACAAAAGTAACCAAATAGGCTATAATACACATCATTGTGGATGCTCATGCGAAATGCAGTCGAACTGCCCTCCAAACATCTATGCGATCGGGAAACTGCCATTAAAATATTTAGTTGACCTTTCTCTCCTCCAAATAGGCTTTTATGCATTGGTGTGTATTTGCATTGTTGAGGTGCGCAAGGATTCTCTCCATTATAATTTTCATCAACGGATGCATTTTTTATTATTATTTTTACTACGTTATAATTGCCAATCGACTGGGTTGGAGAAGGCTTGCGGTGAATTTGCTGAAAGGAAATGGAAGAAGATGAGGCAATATCGTTAAACGGAAATGACTTTACCATTCTTTTAGAGCTATTCTAGTATTTTATAGTTATAGTAATCAAATTTCCAGACGATTTTCTCCTGCTGAAGCACCCGCACACATCTAATGCCTAATGATGCTGGATCACTATATGGCTTTTAGACAGTAATTTGCTCATGGTCGTAAATTGTCCCGTGGCAATTTCAACCCAAGCTATATTTTCATGAGCAGGCTCACCTTATCAAACAATTAAGTTAAGATGTCAGATGCGGAAGACATAGGATCTTTTGAGTACATGCTTGAAACGTCTGCATATACCTTTCTTACAATTGTTCAAGCGTTACAACTTCTACGCACATTTGTTTTTTTTTTCTGGGGTGTTGCTTTTAGTAGGACTTGTTTCCTAATTGTAAAACTCTGACTTGATCAACGCAGATACGCATGTAAAAGATAGATTGATTTCCTTCTTCGTCATTTTAATGTGTGAGCAGAACATGACAACTTTGTTATGATTTCCTTGTGACGTTGATTGTCACCGAGTTATTCTGGAGCAGCTGGCTCTATTGAATTTATAATCACGTATATCCATACATAATTAGCTGGAAAATATGGTAATTGGACGTTTTCAGGTTGCTTGGCAGCGTTATGAGTAGGTATGTAAGTATTGCTGTCACATACTTTTTCTACATTTTACACATTAAGATGTTCAGACCTGACAGCATACTCATGTAGATGTCCAGGACTACCAGATTACATTACATATTGTTGTCCAGACCTAACAAGGAGAATTAATTTCCTTAATGTAGGAATTAGTTTCAAATTAATTAGCAATTGAAACCTGTTAAGAGCAATCGAGTGTTCCCAAATTATAGAGACATTTGGTGCTTTTTGGCATGTGGGCCTCCTGCATACATAAATCGAGTATGCTGTAGTTGGAGTCTGTGTACGCATGTACATACATACGTGTGTTAGTGTAGTTGGGTGTTTGTACTATTGTGAAGTTTACGTAAATCTTGACTTTGGCAGCATTTTTTGCAGCCCAAAGTTGTGTTCACAAGAAATGTAAAGTTGTCCTGATTTGGAGTTTTTGGAATAGTAGTGTCATATCTGTACATGCATGCAAGGGGAGCATAATTGAGGAAGAGAAAAAATTGTGCGTCAAGATACTTCTGCTGCTGTTGGTGGTGGCGATACAGAAAACAAGGCTAGAAACCAGTCTTTTAAAACTATATGTATGCATCTAAATCGTAATTCAATGCAAATTAATACAATGTGAAAATTAATTCATGTATTACTTACACACGTTGGAGCACACAGACAAATTACAGATGTAGATGTAATTAGAAGACGAATTATTTCCCTCTCTGTGTATATTTTACTTAGGGTTTATCTGTAATAACTCGCTAATCATACTGTGAATACCCTGTATGTACATGTATTCAGAGTATGACCTACCTATTCTCTTTATTAAGTTCCTCAGCTTCACTACTTCTACTGCAAATAGTTTTTTATTGACTTGAGACTACATTTGCTGAATTATGCATATGTATGGATTTAAGAATTAGTAGAGACTTGTAATTAGCACGAAAAATGAGGAAATACACCTGTTTGCTTCAGCAATTAATTATCACATTTGCAATTCTCGCATGTTATGATTTCTTATTGAAGGAGATTACAATAATACTTGGCAGTGCTAATGCATAGAAACTAGAGTTCAGACTAATAAACAATAAATAAATATAAAATTGAAAAATTATTAACAAATTAATTACACATTAATACATACACCGCCACATGGGACGCTCCAGTGAGTTCATTGCATCTCGCAGAATTGACATCATGCATCTTGATTTGATAATCCCTGTCATTGAACAACTGTCCAAGTTGACAGGAGGGGTTCGAAAACGTTGACATTTTAAATGTTTGGAAATTTAAAAATTCGACTGATATACCCTACGGGGACAGATTTGCAAGTTATTTTCAATGCAGTGTTGAAGCGTTAAAAATTTGCACGTGCACTTCCAGAAAGTGTCAGAACTTGTTCATGGAAGTGTCGATTGGTGATGTAGCTATTATCAATCCCTTGAATCGGGATCATTACTCTATAATTATCGACAGTAATTGTACATGTTTTTTAATTTCACACCCGCTATAGGATTATTATTTTATTGGGAATTTTTCTATTTTTCTGTATTGTTTTTTTGGGATGATAATACTTTGTTTGACTTAGTCAGAATGACTCTATGATTAAAATGCTGCTTCTAATTAATGAACCGGTCCAGTTTGTAACATGGTGTGTGATTGAAGTGTACATGATTTTATCAAGTCAGACTCGTTTCTCTTTCCACATGACAAGTTGACCGATGCTGGCAAGTTACAGTTTTCATAATTATGCAGACACCTTGTTCAAACACTGTTTTGCGAATAACACTCAACTGAATCACTATTATTTCAGTTCGGCGAAATCCATATGTATATTATATAACGCCAGTGTTTGAGTATAAAAGGATTTCAAGATTAAAAAACAGCCAAGCTTCCCTTAAGTTTCACTCCATATGTGTGTAGTTTTAGTATGTTATTGTAGATTCATGTTTAACTTACATAAATCTCATACACAATCACATTTTCATGATTTAAACGACAATCAGTTGTGGGCATAGAGAAATGGAAATGAATTAATTGAAAGCTACAAGTGATATAAGAAGAACAATAAACACAGATAGCTTCAGGGACGTTTGCTTTAATTCTTATCCCGCAAATTTGGTCATCCCAGTAGGCTGTTTCACCAATTCTGCTTTGACTTCGTTCAACCGTAAAATTAAATTAATTGATGATTTTTCTACGTATTCATTCCGTATGCAAACAGTTCCATATAAGTGCATATAAGCTTTCATTTGTTTGGCACCACATCTATACATATGCTCTATATACTTCATATACTGTCGTATACGCATGTTCTGGGTGGTAATACGTGTATTTTTTGGTAATGTGTATATTTCTGAGAATTCAAAATGGGATTTAAACGAGAAATATTCATGTAATTCTAATTCCGATTCTTTTGAAATTGTTGTCATATTTATGGCAGCATAAACTAAAACCAGAAAATATTTTTTAATGTTGACAGCTAGAGTGCATGGAATTATAGAAATGCACAATTACGCAAGTTTACACTTCAAATTATTCTATCGAATGCATGCCGATGGGTTTGTAAAACCAGCGTCTTGCTGGGAACATCTTAAGTCGATGTATGAGAGTTGTGTGGATGTGTATGCATGTTTATGTGCTTCTATTGAGCTTAAGCTCATTCATATTGAGGTGCAAGCAAGTTGTTAAACACAATAAAATGAGGCATAAATAAGCATTACAGGCTTTACACTCCGAGACTACAACTCATGGGGCAGAAATATGTAATTGCTGGTAATAATGTCATGTACGCATTCAATTTAGTATTCTCAAAGTTTTAATGTTCACTTCTATAAAGAATGAGCCCCACTACATGCAAGAATTAACATCTGAGTTTTAACTACATAGAAAAATTAATATATTAATAAAAACTACATGCAACATTTAATATGAGCAACAACTACAACAAGCATATGTACAACATTTAATATGGAAACGACTATATAACCCTATAAAACGTCTAGTGGTTACGTATTCCTTCTTTAATTTCTAACCGTACATATATCTACATACCTACTCAGAACCCGAATGAGGAAATGTGAAGAAAGCTCAGCAGCCAGGGTTAGTTTAATCCCAAATTTTTGCACACAAGCGCATATATACATACAGACCATCTCGCATGCACATATTAAGTATACGCAGCAAGCCAGTATCATTATAAGTGCTAGTTTGAATCGCATGTACTACGAAACTTTATATTAGCTTGTGATAGATCATTGCTGGCTGATCATGATATAAGCTCCTCGGACCACAGCGTTATCAACACGTACAGTTGTTTTATAGGCATGTATTCTTAACACTAGCAACTTGTGCAGTTGTCCACTATATAGAGATACATAGTGTCCATAAAGCTGTTTTATAGATACTAGAGCTAACACTATCAACTTGTGTGTCATATAGATATATACTGCGATGAGCATATGAGATAGGACACTCCTACCTCCTGTGGAATACTAATTAGTTAGATAGTCAAGTCAAATAAAAAGAGCGACAGCGATGATGAAGAGTCATCACCATTGCCGAATTTTATGACGGGATTACGTATGAGCTGTCTTGAGCAGGTGAGTTCAATGGGCAAACAGTTTGCACACCTGAGCCAGCCCGTCACTCACCCAGTCAGTCAGTTCATCATAGTGTGTGGAAAAATCAGATGATGTTACTACTAATACTACAAAATACTAATATAATGTGTATATAAAATACAAGAAATTTATCCATACTGGATTTTATAAACCCTAACGACGTTCGTCTAGATACCTCTTGTATATGTATGCGGACTTCTATTGCAATACATGTGGACATATACACTGCATAGGAAATACTAGACTATGTACGGAATATACAAGCTACATACGCTTACACTAATAAATACTTTTCCGAAAATGTAGATTAGCACAAATGCAGACACAATACCAGTACAACGCTGAATACATACATTGACAAATACTATACTAACATACATAAACACACTGAAAACTACAATGCTGCTGCTTATGTACATCAACGGGTGAAAACGAGAAAAGGGAGTCAAAAAAAAACAGTTGGCATTTTTCTGGATGGAAGTGATACGAAAGCAAAACTTGATCATTTGTATCCATCAGCATACATTAACTATCAGAGACGGCCTGAATACACAGCAGAGTAGTGAGTACCAGCGAGGAATCAGTCCAACACCCTCCGTGAAGTCCTCAATGAGATTGTTCTGGACAAGACAAGACTAATTAATCAAATATCACAGCTCTGAAGCTTAAAATATGTAACACCAGAACTTGACGACTTCTATATGGACGATAAATTACTTACATACATACCCAGCTATGATGTAGTATCCCTTCTTTCTATATAGTATAGACACACTATGTACAGCTTTACCTTCTAAGCGGCCATTATACCAGTCTCGTGGAGCATTTTTCAAAAGTTGATGGAGAAATAAGGAGTTTGAAGTTTACAGGGAGACAGGCGATGGCACCTGAACTAATCTGGATTGTTGGAAGTTTTCTGCAAGTAGGTATTTAAATTCCATTTTCATTAGCTAAGAGATGTAAATAGTTTTCATTTCTATACACTATAGGTTGCCGTCTATAGAACCCAGACTCATCGGGTTGAGGTCCTAAATCTTTCAAGTTTACGCTGTAAAGTCATAAATCTTTAGGATTTTCTCGTACTCAATTTATGGGGTGAACTACTTTGCATGTAAAACACAGAGAAATGCCTAAGTAAAAACAGGCGAACGTATGTATAAGTGATGCATGCTCGCGTATAGGAATTACAATCACATTAATTTCATTATAATTTAAAAATTGAGCAACAAGTACAGAAGACGAAGAGCCATTAGCACGGGACAGTGCGCCACGGAAGAATGTGGCTTTTATTTGATTAACTAATCAATAATGGACAGGGCGGGCAGGTTTTTTCTCATTAGTTTTCGCCAACCAACAATGGAAAGGATAGTAATAAACATTTTCAAAATTTATTAATTGCAACCTAAACACTTTTATATATGATGCTGTGAACCTCTGAAACAGTTAAGTTGGGGGATAAAACGTGTTTTAACATCGTAAATTTCAAATGCAATCTTTGCATTTTCATACCGCGTAAGCAGAAATTGCATATTGCTTGCTGCTATTTACCAGTCTAGATGACGACGGCTGTGAAAAAACGTGACTGGGAATAATGTTGGTCAAATGATATACACACATACTATTAAAATATGTATAATGTAGTACTTCTCACACTATACATACTATATAAACCAGCAACATCTCCCGCAAATCTTTTACATCTAAATTTCTACAGAAATCAAATCTTTCTACATAATAACCGCTTATTCGTTTCATTAAACCTAACAAATATTACAGCCAGCCCAGGAACACCCGGTGACGAAGCGCATATTAACCAACACTTTACAACAAAGCGATAAAATTTTACTTCCTCTCTCAGAAGTCCCGATTCATGAGAACCTCTGTGTATCTGACAGCAAAAGTTTATGACTTCACTATATATGTATGCAATCACAACTATAACTCACTTTACTCTCCCAAGCTGGAAAAACTGCGTGCTGATAAGCAAATAATATTCATTATTGCTCTCCGGCAAATTTTAAATGCCATATTATAAAATAAATCTTGAGATAAACATCTCAAGATTGCCATAAACTTACAATTCGGTTGAGGAATTGCAACACTTGTTGCAAGTGCAGACAACCAACAATTTTTTAATCCTGTAAATACAATAATAAAAAACTGATTAAAAATACTGAAATGAAAATAATAAAAATATTTGGAAGTGCAGTGTACCAGAATTTTTGAATTTACTACGGTACATAGTTTAAAAAAGGTTGCAAGTGAGGGACTCCTATGCAAATTAATTAGATATCTATACATATACACAGAACTGTCAAGAAACTAGAGGAAAGTAATTTTTCAAGAGCTTCTTTTTAAAGTGAACAAAATTTAAGCAACTACCAAAGAAGGGGAGAAAACAGGTTTAGGACTAACGATGAGACTTTGATATGAAGAATTAATCGTATTCAACATATGGACCTGGTGATAATCCCTTCCTCTTGATGTGAGAATGACCGACTATGCTTCCAACTTCCAGTTTTGAACTTTTGATCTTCTTCCAAATATAAAAATTGATTCTATAATGTATGATACTTGCGATGTAACAAAAATGTAATTGGAGAAAATATTTCGTTCATATTTATACATAGTATACCTCATTTCATATCTATAGGAGCTCGTTCACGTCACCTCATTGTATAAATATTAGAATGACGCTTTATATTATTGCCAATGTCATCACTGCCAAGGTAGTGTTTAACCACACAGGTTAGAAATTTCAACTCCCTCACTCAACAATAACCGTTGCGTTTTATATCAAGAGGTACCAAGAATTTCCTTCAATTTAATTATGAAATATGTCTTTAGCAAGTTAGTTTCAGGGTAATATTCAATTAATGTCAAACAGGTATCACAAGAAGTTCTCCGAAATGCTGGATTAGCCATTACAGGGAAGTTTCAGTGAGTCATATGAGCGTTTACATGTGAATAGAAAATCTTTGTGGGTCTGACGTTTGGAGCACCACTGATTACATTCTTGATGACGACAACCGTGAAACTATTTTCATAAATGATCTGCACATTGTTTATTTTACAGACGCTGATTAGACACTGATTGAATCATATTATTCGGAAGATCCGTTATTGAAGTACCTATACTAATATTTTATTGTTAACAAATTAACTTTTCAGATTATATGAAATTACGAACCTTAATCAATTATGTAAACCTACTGCGTGGAGTATCTGTAATCAAGAAATTGAGTATGTTTTATCTACACAATATGTTCAGCATAATTGAGTAAATAAAAAAAATTGTATATAATTTCCTATAGGGAAATAATTCCGCTCCTAATTGATTACACTGTAGCTGCCACGTTCTATCTCTAAGCCTTGAGTTTTTAATCTCTATTCTTTTAATTTATAATTTTTACAGTAAAGCAATACAGGTGAGAGTCTCAATGAATAAAACCTGTAAGGTGTGCACATTTTAATTAAGTGATCATCTGACTGAGAGGATGCTTGGAGATAATGACTTGTAAATGTGTTAAAGAAGCAAATTCAAGTTAACCAGGGTAAAAATGCATAACCTAAAGATGAAGCTTTGCTGGAAAAAGCGCTTTGCACAATTTGTAGTCTTGCTGATATAGGACAATATCTATCAATGTAAGGACCATAAATTGCACTTTTTGTCCAAATGTGGCGTGATAGTTTTTGTTACTAACTGCATTGGTCTGTCATTGCAAGAAATGTCTCTTCTAGTGACCTTATTGCTGAGATCCCCACTTTCCCACGGATTTGGGGCCAACAGCAGGGAAGTACATAATATGTGGAACTTGGTCATAAAATGTTTAGAGTTGACTCTGAGAATGAAAAAGAGACATTTGGGATTACGCAATGTATAAAAAATAAAACCAAGGCGTATCACCGAAACATAAAATTTTTATTCTCAAACAGCAGCATTTATTGTTTTGTTAATATCATCCACGTGTATCGTCTCTTCTGCTTTGTATTCTCTAACAAACCTATACAACAAGTGGAAAAAGCAGTTTGGGATCACAGGAGATATTACACAGCAGTAAAAGCATTTCTTATCTGTGAATTTGTTACATTTGCTATTTTTATTTCACAGTCTTTTATACTTTTCAGGTTTCTTCCCTTTTAAATTGACTATCTACGGTAATTTTGACGAGTCGTTTCTTATGCGCCAACTTGTCTAGGGAGAGATTTGCTTACAGGTTTTAAAATATCTGCATTTTATGGTCCGTGCATAAACCAGATAAGAACCTTATGCAATATTAATGATTGCACTTTCTGCTCTCAGGGACTAATTTTTCCATTATATGCAAATACATTATCCATAGAGCATATATCCTTGGATTAAACTATATCTAGTTTATCAGGTTATTTCCATGGAAAATGTCTATTTACGTATCCAATAAGCTATCATTTTTATATTTAAACCACATTTTATTTTAATTTTAGGAAAGTGAAGGTGACAGGTAAATTTTTCAAGTATGGACATGAAAGAAAGTAATCATTCAACAAGAACTTTAATGATATAAAATATAAATGATAATGATTAAACAAGTTCCGTCAGTCGGCAACATGGACTTTAAAGTTTTATTTAATTAGTTGGATAATATATTGGAAATTCAAGTGGTTGTAGACCCGAAGATTTATATACTGCTTCTCTCACTAACTTATTGCATACTAGCCACTCGTAAGCTTACATTACTTCGGGATTTAATTTGATGGTATTGCAAATTGCAGCTAAAAGTTGTTGAAAAAAATTAATTTATACTCCAGATTCTTGTCGCGGTGTCTTACAAGTATTTGACAGGTGAAGTTTCGCTAATCCTTTGTCAACTGTAATTACATTACAGCTTCCTTCGTTTAGTATTTTGAATTTAAAAGTGTACACGTGGGTATTCATAATTGCAAAATGCGCATACAAATAGTAGTTATAATGCTATTGCTTAACCCTTGAAAAGCAGTAATAGTACCTAAGTTTTCACAAGCCGGTGGTCTTTATGAATACAAGTACAACAAAGGTCAGGGTGCTTGATTGTGTTCTTAAATAATTTAAAGTTAACACGCTTGCTTACTCGAGTCGCATACGTGTCTATGCGCGGGCTGTGATTAAAATATGGTTTAGTTGACTAATAATAAAAAATCATAAATGATACGATTAGAACTATAGAATGTCCACGAAATTATTCTACAAGAAATATTTACTGTATACGTGTAATCTATACTACATATCTACTTGAGATCTACGTAAACCAACAAATGCTACTGTTTGTTTAACGTAATTATATTTAAAATTTGTTATTACATGGCACATCTTAACGCTTTACCTTGTAAACAATATCTTATTTGTTTAATGTATTCTATTATTTGTATAAGTATATGATACACATCACGTATTCTATGCTATAGCTATATATTACATATAGCAGATGTCTCTGAATGCTTGACACCTCGTCAGACTCCCAAAAACTCTCACTTTCGTTCAACCTCTATACTGGAATTGACTGCAGCTTCAATCAATAATAACTCTTATAATGTAGGTGTATGTCTTTTTTACCATCCACATATTAATTAGCCATCATAGCTGGCTCAAGTTACATAAGAGATTCATGCATACGCATTCAGTGACAGTTTTGTAGAACTGCCAGTCGCGTGTTTGCATGAACATTCAAGAACATGCGGTGTGTACTGTGTATAATGTAAATTGGTGTAACAATTCATAACCTCGTCAAAGACTGACCAAAAGAAATGACATTCTGACTCTCCTGCTGTACACACTAAAGTTTGGCATTCGTTGATGAACTGATAGGTTTTTGCACACACGATTTTGGCAAGAATTGAA